>JAASFY010000438.1:0-22779 GCA_023334035.1 Globisporangium okanoganense
CAGAATACAGCGGGAAAATGAGCAAAAGCTCCAACCTTTGCGAATGTTTTCGTCCAATCCGCTCCCTCAAAAGCGTCCTGGTTGTTTTGGGACACACTTTCAAACAGGGATGCACATATAAATTTCGGACAGAGTAGTAATTGATTGATTCACACTTGAAAGCCTGCTTTATGTGGTAAAAAAACACATGTTCCGTTATGTAGTAATGGCAAGGTTCGTCCGCGCTCCAGCTTATGCATGGGCGTGGTCGCCTTCTCTTCCTACAGTCTCACATGAAAATATAGCACCACGCACGCGCTTCTGGTCTCACACTTCTGGTCTCGCGCACTTCCGCTCTTTTGCTTCATCGGACTGCTCGCGGCTTCGCACTAGATTCTTCGACGCCCTTCTATCGGCGGCTTTTCTTTCGCGTGACACGCGGCTTGGCACCCTGTCTGGAGCGCTCCACTTCCCTTGGACTATGCTGGTTGTTGCTGGTGGCGCGGCAGGTGGTCGGCCATTACTATGTAAACGACCATTTTCTAGAAACCGTCTGCTGAATTCGATTCTAAGCTTACGTTTCGTGTGCGAGAGTCTAGACTCTAGAGACAGTCAGGGTTTTAGTAAACGGGTTCAACTATCCACTCGACAAAAAATCGGATCTTTTCAGAAAAATCGTTTTTGCTCTAAAAAAGCAGGTATTTTTATCACGCAGATCAGGCTTTTATGTGTGAATTGATCAATCTGGGGAGGATATGCAAGTAGTGCACATGCGCTTGGAAAAAATGTCGAAGATGGCAAGTGCTCTCGTAACGATGGCAAGGTGGCGATGACGTTATTTAAATATTGACAGCGTTTACACTACAACACAGACACATATGCACACTTTCTACCAACTGGCAGTGGACGAGAAGCTCGTGGGCGGCGTCCCGTCGTCCGCCTCGCCGCGCAGCAAAAAGAAGTAATCATTAGAAAAAGTGGCGCGCGGGTCGTCCAGTTCATCAAGCGCCACGGCCACGGCGCTCGCCTCAAGCGCTCGAGCCACACAGCGCGAGCAAAAAGTGAACTTGGCCTGCGAGACGGCGCGTCTGCTGCACGGCGACACGAAGCTGAGCTTCTTGACGGTGCTGCACTTGGCGCAGATGGGCTCGAGGCACGCGGCGCAGCTGTTCCTGTGCTTGAGCGTCGCGAGCAGCGCGAAGGATGGGCTCTGGAGACACACGCGGCAGTGGGACGCGGCGACTGACTCATTTTCACTGCCGGGGTTCGCGAGCGCCGGGGCGGACTTGGCCGTGCGCAGCAGCCACGTGAGCTTCTTCATCTGCGCGCAGTGGATGTTGGTCGAGACGGACACAAGCGCCTCGGCGGTCGAGATGACGCTCAGACTCGGTCGCACGTCCCCCAGCGGGTTGAGCACGCCGCGCATGAACACGTCGACGGCCTCGGGCGTCTTCTGCCGGTACAGGAAGCAGAACGACACGTTCGCGCGCACGAGTTGGTGCTCGTCCGTGAGCTCCCGCACGCCCGGCAGCTCCACCGAGTGGAAGAGCTGGTACCCGATGCGCTCGCCCGACTTGGTGTACGCCACGCCCGTCGACTCGATGTAAACCACGTCGCGCATGCGCACGATGGGCGACATCACCAGCGGGTTACGCTTGACGCACCAGCGCAGCGTGAGCGACCGCAGGGGGTCTGCCCGTGTGGGCTGGAGCAGCGTCGCGAGCACGCAGCCGTCGAGGAAACCCTCGTCCGCGTACGTGGACTTGACGCGCATGGCCTCGGTCGTCGGGTTGAGCACGCCGAACATGACATCGTCCAGGTCGCCCTTGATCGAGCCCACGCCCATGAGCACGGGCACATGAGCGCCGTAGCCGGAGCCGGGCTCGGATGCACGACCCTGGAGCAGGGCCGCGAGCGCGCTCCTGGCGCTGGCGCTGCGCTGTTTCCGGTGCGTTCGCTCCTTGAAGACGCGAATGTCCTCCTTCTGGCGCACCTGCTTCCAGCGGAGCTCGTCCACGTTCTCGTGACTCACGACCGCGTGCTCGTGGTACTGTGTGAGGGTCTTTTGGACCAGCATGGTCGAGAGCGCCTCGATCTCGTCCACGTCCTTTTGGGGGAGCACGAGCTTGGGGAACGTGTCGGGCGGCAACGGGAACTTGGTCATCGGGGAACTCGTAGTGGCTGGCGGGGGTGAGTGAGGCTCTCTCTCTATTGTTGGGGAATGGCTTCTGGGGCTGGCTGCTTGGGGGCTGAAGAGTGAGCGTGTCCTATGTAGCGACACGGTTGGATGATGAGGCTGTCGCGATTTGAAATGTCTAACGCGGATGGCTGTCTGGCTCGTTAACACGCAGGAGGAGTTGTTCCTCTCGACGCAAATTGCGCAATGAAGGTGGTGTCGTGCGTGTCGTGCTGATTGAGGCTGGCGAATGAATGACCAGTAAGGCAGGCACGGAGGAGATGGGAGGTTTTTACAAGAGTGGACTTGTAAATGGCGGGCAAAAGAGAAAAGGCAGGCAGCAGATCCAATGACGGAGATGGCTCAGCTGCGGCGATCAGGCTGGTCACCTTTTCGATGTATGTGAGGGGAATGCCGAGCTCCATAGACGCTTCGACCCTGGAGCTCCGCAGCCAGATGCGAAGTCTCTGATTGAGCTTGGACACACATGTAGAGGAAGGCGCGTGGGCTTCGATATCGAGAGCACGCATGCTTTTCATTTCGTCACGTGCTGGAGCTGCAGGTTTTTCAACTGTGGAGGAGTGTACATAGGAGACCGCGTTTAAAGAACGATCTACATCCGATAACCTCCGACACTTGACGCAAAATATCATACATACAGTCATTTAACCTTTAAATAATTTATTTTCACTGAAACCGAATAACTGTCTGATTTTCCATACTCACGGTTTAGTTGATACGAACAACCAATGTGCTGTGAAAAAAAGAACGGCGCATCCCACTCTTTTCGCCAGTGTGGCCTTATCAGTCTCAGATAGCACGACGACTCATGACTGCTCTTGCGAATGGCTCGGCGCTCAGAGGTGTTGAGCGGTTTGCATTGCAGCACATGTATAAGAAGGCCTCCTGCCCACAGACGTGAGTGACACGCTTGACTGGCGTGGCTCGTTCGTTGTGTGTGGTTTCGAGAGCTCCTCAGCCTCACGCTGGTCACAAATTCCCTTGCGTCAAGCGCATGGGAGCTTTTGGCATCCAGGCATTCAAATTTACTATTAGTTTTTTACGCTCGCGATTATGTCAGCCAGCGAGCTCAGACTGAAGAACTGAGCTGGCTCAATCCGAACTCAGACAGACTGGAGATCGAGGTTGCTTTCAACAACTGGACGCACGAGGAGCGTGTGTGGAGTTGTCTCGGATTTGGCACGTCACTTGCCTTGATCTTTGCTCTGGCCTCGCCATGAGAGTGACTATCGTAACACCCCACATATTCGGTTTGTATACATCCTGCAACCGGCAAATTCAAAAGGTATATTTTTGTAAACTTACAGTAACTCAGGACGACTCACAACGTCCCTATTTATGTTACCCCGCTATACGAATACGGTGTATATCGAACTGTCACGATAGTATTTGCCATTTGTGGTTGTGTGCACGTTTGATGTCAACTGGATCGCATATACACTGTACTCTCGATATCGTACTATCTACGCACGCTCTGTCTGCCGATCAAAAGTCTCTTATCGTTTATACTTGGCATTTGTAAGAATGTACAGTTTATGTTTCTGTCGTTGCCAAAACAGGAATATTTGTTCCTGTTTTGCCATAGTGCCTATTACATGATTTTTTTGAGTTTGAAAACCACAAAGTCAGCCATTTACCTCTCATAATCCCATTTTGCCGCTCAGTTGACGAAAGTCGATTTGTGGCAACGTTTCATAACAACTTGTCCCCAGTATGCTTTGCCGCCAAATGCAACAGATTTTCAATATCCCAAAAAAAGTTGCAGCCCAAAAAAATGAGTGAATTGCCCGAGCCAAAACATTCCTCGCGTCACTCCCAGATTTTGGCTTTGCAACAAGTGGTTTATACCGCTTCTGCCGATGCAGAAGCGTTACGTGCCTCATGTTGTCTCCGACAGCGTCAGGCAATACACTTCTCATTTTCACAATGTTTGTTTCTTGACCAGTCGATTGAAGGTAAAAAAATAAAGAGGCTTTTATTCACGATAAAAGATAACGCGGCGAAGTACAGTATTAAACATATCGTAAGAGGGACGCATCGGCAAGGCCAAGTTACGCTCCGCGCATGCTTGCCTGTTGTTTGGTATGTGTGTCCATCAATGCTGATCTGGTGAGCTTGCGAGCTCCACGCAGTCAGTCTTTGGGACCTTTACGGCATCGATCACATCGGATTTTTTGAGTCGGTCCAACAAACGTGGCGCAGAGAAAGGAGCGGCGCAGACACTGAAAAGACGAATTCCTCCAGCGAGATATCTCGCCGCGATGAGCAACGCACACGAAGCGAAATGCAAATGTGACGGCGCGCATTTCAACAGCGTCCAGTTGTTGGGCTGAGCTGTGGTCGTACACTCAGCCTCGATGAGATCAGATGCCGTCCGGTTCGCGATTCGTGTACGTGTGCTGCGCATCGACGAGGTCAGTCGCCTCCTCCTCAAGACCTCCCGGATAAAGCCGAGTGAGTGAGACGCCTTCGAATGCTGCACATTGAGTGAGTCCTCTCGTTGGGGATGGTCCGTACCACATCGCCTTGCAAGCTGGTCCAGAAATACACTTGCCGTGCAAGCACGTTTGCAACTGACCCCTATGTCATATCCGACTGATGCGGTTCGCCCCCGGTTCATCGTGGACAAAGTATCTTCCGGTTAATCGGAACCGTGCATAAAAACGCAAGTCTGAGCTGACAATCTGTCCACTCGACTTGGACACTTGCTTCAAGTCTCGTCGATGAGCCGAAAGCTCTTATGACAGAGGGCAGCGTCGTCGTGTGCCAGAACTTACAAGACGCAATACCTGAATCGCTTGTCCCAATAAAAAGAATGTACTGGTTGAATAACTTACTATTTAATTAACGACTGCCGCAGTCTCTTTTCATAATCCATACTGCAAAGCTCTCTCTTTTTCTGGCTTGGTCGTCTCTTGTAATATCAGATCACCTCAGCTTCGTTCACTGGGTGTAGATACTGTTCTGCGAGTAGTTGTCGTCGAGCGAGCACGTGGAGATCGAGTCGATCCGTAGCTTCCGGATGACGTCGAAGGCGCGGTCCGCGCCCTCGGTCTCGACCACGTCGTACAGCGCCACGCACTGCGCGTTCACCTGGGACGCACGGTGGATGCAGCGCGTGCAGAAGCGCATGTCGGTGGTCACGACCACGTCCTGGTCGTCCAGCGACGTGATGCACGCCACGTGCTTGGTCACGCGGCAGCGCGCGCACACGCGCTCGCAGCAGATGCGGCAGCTCTTCTTGTGCGCCTTGCGAGGGGCGGACGAGGCGCCTCCGACGTTCTCGCTGCACACAGCGCACTGCTGTCGACTGGACACCAAGTCACCACCGACGGCGCAGGATGCGCGCTTGCCCGTCTTGAGCAGCCATGAGAGCTTCTTCATCTGTGCGCAGTACGAGATGCGCGCGACCGAGAGCGCGATGTCCGTGGCCACGGAGCACGACGCTCGGTTCGAGAGCTTGGAGCTTGTGAGCGGACTGATCGTGCCGCGCATGAACACGTCCACGACGTTCTCGGACCGCTGGCGGTAGATGTAACAGAACGACATGTTTGCGCGCACGATGCTGTGCTCGCTGAGCTCCTGGGCGCCCACGAGGTCCACCGAGTGCTTCACCTGGTACCCGATGCGCTCGCCGGACTTGGTTGTCGTGTACCCGATCGACTCCATGTACACGAGGTCGCGCGGCCGCAAAACCGCACCTAACGGCATCGCGTGCTTCTTGACGGCCCACTTGACGCTCAGCTCGCGGAACGGGTCGGCGCGCGACGGCTTGAGGATGGACGCGAGCACGGCCCAGTCTGAGAGCCCGTCCTTGACGTAGGACGTCTGCAGCTGCATCATCTCGGTCGTCGGGCTCTGTATCGCGTACAACACGTCGTCGAGGTTGCCCTGGAGCGTGCCCACGAGCATCACGAGCGGCGTGACCGGGGGCTCGCGGTCGCCGCCATTGCTGCTGTCGCGGATCTTGACGCTCGAGCCGCTCTTCTCGAACCGCTCGCGCTTGATGGCGCTCCGTGTGCGTTCACGAAAGACCCTGACCCCGTGGCGCGAGCGCACCTTGCGCCACATCTTGCGGTCCACGCACTCCTTGTGGTCGCGGATGAACTCGCGGTGGTGCTCGAGCGTCTCCTGCACGTGCACGTCCGCGATGAGCTCGAGCGACTTGGCGTCGCGCGCCGAGACCTGCAGTGTCGGGAACGCATTGGACGGCGTCGGGATTCGCACGGCGGGTGGCATTTTTATATCACGATCTCTGTGTGAGTCTGGGATGGGGAAATCGAGAATGGCAAGAGACAATGTATCTGTCGTCGTTTGGTGAATTCCTCCGGTGACTTGGTGTGAAAGATAGAAGATCGAGAGTTTCAAGCCACAGAATGGATGATGCGAGCGAAATCGATGAATGAACGAAAGCTGGAAGATTGATTTCGAAGAGGCTCGTGTCGCCATTGCGTTCTGGACCGAGAGTCGCAAAGAGTCGCCCACGCCACGCAGGACTCGATGGGAAACGCAGGTACATTGTGTGCGTAAGGGGCCGACGAGTCCTGAGATGCGCCCCTGGCGACTGGATGGGCGTGGCTGCTGCCCTGCAACTTTCACAGGCGGGCTTTGAGGTGAGTCTTTGGGGCTCTTCTGCTGCTGATGTTGCTGGGTTTGTGAACAGTACTTGCGTCATAACGAGATTCTCCTGTGGCTTTGCTTTTGTATCAGGCTGAGCTGAGCTTTTACCGCCACCACGACAAACTTCAAGCGAGTGATTGGGAGAGTTGGACTGCACTAGTCCTTTTTAGAAGTCCGTATTCCCTCTCAAACTGTAATGTTTTCAATTTCTATACGATATAATACCAGTAGTTAATAGCAGAGTTTTCAGCAAAAACCTATTTTGAATGAAGAAAATGCGTGATATCTTGAAAAAGGTTCGTGTCCTTTCCTCCGCTTCGACTTCGGTACTTTTCGGAAATCGCTGGCGCTTTCTCAAAATGTGGAAGGTTTTGGAAAACCTCGACTCGATTTTCGGGCGTCATGTGAACTCAAAATATACCACACAATTCTCCTGAAAAGCTCTGTATATAAGCATAAATTGAGCCACTGCGGTGGCTGATCGATGAGAATCATATCGTACTGCATGAGTATCCATCGGGGCACGCCGGGCCCCCATTCGTTCGTTTACGTTGATAGGGATAGCCGCAAAGCGCCGTGCGGCGGTAAATGGCCACTTCCAATTCCAAAGGGGTGCGATTGCATCATATCACCTCGATGTTATCACCTTTCGCCCCAGCGCGCTCCTCGGGCTGCAGCACTTGGTGCTCGAGATACCGACGCTGTCGACTCGAAAATACATTGTTTGCACGTCGTGGTGGTGTTTGAGCGAGTTCAGGTCGTCCAGCATTTAAAGGGTGACCTTAAAATGCTATATGGCCGACCTGAATGTACCCACCGCGAAATGCCATTATCAACGGCCAGCAGCAAGCCAACGCCATTGGGCTGTGAGCGCTTATCCCCATCAAAAATTGCATGTGGAGTGGCGCATATTGAATATTGCAGCCAATTGCTTGATTTCGTTACGAGACCCTGACGTGAACAGTACTGTACTTTCGAGGAGGGTCGAAACGTTTGCTGCTGTGCGTTAGTTTGCCTGTTCTTGGAGCTTGCTGCCTCCAGGAGACATGGAAAGAAAATTCTGGACACAGTGGACGGCCGTCGCTGTCATGGCAAGCGGACCAAGTACAGTACGAACGAGATTTGCAATGCTGGACTTCGTGAAGCCTCGACCTTGTCGACTGACCACCTCGGCACCCATCAACGCAAGTACCAATAGCTGGCGTTCAGAGCACAGCTTACTAGTATTATTTATACTAGAGACAACACACTGGTGTGCGGCTTGCAAGCGAGACGCTCACCAGGTATTTTGTTCCTGAGCTCCGAGCCGCAGACCAAAGTTCAACTTTAAAACTGAAGTGCCCACAAGCATGCGCCTCGTTGAGAACTGACGAACTGGGAGTTGCTGACACTATTTATAGCTTTGACACGAATGATATTAATAGTTTTGATCCTGTCGTAGGTTATACTTCAAGCTCCTTTCGCCTATCAAATGAAAATTGCAAGGATCTTGCTGATTTTCTTGTTAAAACTTAAAATTGACAGGCATGGCGGTGGTGAAGGCGACTGAGCGTACTCCACAGCAGCAGCATCAACTTCAATGGACTTGTCAAAACTTCACGAGTCGTGCAAGAGCCTGATTATTAACTGCTGAATATTAGCCAATCACAAGTCGTGCTACATCCTGTCGCACAAATTCTGATCACAACTGAGTTGTGACCGGCCATCCCAAATCCCCTTTCAAATACGATCAAATCATTTAGGAAAGGTAAAACAAATTGCCATGAGTTATTATGTTCACACAACTTTCATCAACCTTTACAAAATATGTTATCCCTAAATAATTTCATATATATGTTTTGTAGCCCATGAGGTGTTGCCACTTCTGGCACCGTCATCGCGTGACGCAGAGAAACGGATACGAGCCACGCTCGTCAATCACTCTCCGCTCGCGCTCCGCTGCTCTCGTCCGCAGCAAGACAGACGGCCATGCAGTCGCTGCGCAACGTCCGCGTCGCAGGCGCCACTGCCTCTGTCGTCACGCACAGCTGGATGCGTCACGCCATTCGCTCTCCTTCTGGCGCTAGTGCAGTCAGACCGCTCTTCTCCGAGAGCTCTTCCTTTCCACGACGGCGACGAGCCATGACCCCAGCAGTGGCAGCCTCACACGACCACCCACAGAGCGGTCTGGAGCTCCCGTCCTCCGCCCATACAATTACCACCAACGTGCGCCGCACACACTACGGCAGCGTGCGCAAGGAGTGGCGCGGGCTCGTCGAGTCACTGCACAAGTACCCGGCGCTGCAGCTTCTGGCGCTCGAGACCGCGTCGTTCTTCACCAAGGCGAGCGAGATTGAGTTTCACCTGCCGCGCACGTTCCACGCCAAGTACATACTGGCCGAGAAGCTGGGCGAGGGCGCGTTTGGCCAGGTGCACCGCGTCATCGCGCTCGAGGGCGACAATCTCATCAATACGCTTGACCTGTGCGTCAAGATCGTGCCCAAGCACCTCGTGATCAACCTCGCGGACTATGACGCGCTGGCGCAGGAGGGCAAGATGATGATGCTCCTGGGCGGCACGCTCAACGTCGTGCACTTCTTTGGCGCCTACGAGGACGACGTCAGCGTCTTCCTCGTCATGGAGCACTGCGTGGGCGGCGACGCGTCGCAGCGCGTGCTCGCACAAGTCGGGGGTCCAGCCCCCACCAGTGAGTCGCTCGTGGCGCTCTACATGACCGATATTCTACACGTCGTGTGGCAATGCCACCTGCTGCGCATCCTACATGGCGACCTCAAACTCGAGAATTTTTTATTTGCCGACGGCGGCGAGAGTTCGCCACTCAAGCTCACGGACTTTGGCGGCGCGTCTTTCGTCCGCGAGCATGAGAAGTTCCATCAAGTCCGCGGGACGCCACTGTACACAGCGCCCGAAGTGCTCGAGCGACAGTACGCGTTCCCATCCGACATGTGGAGTTGCGGCGTGATCCTGTACCGGCTACTCTCAGGGAAATTCCCGTTTGAAGAGGGCGCACTGCTCGATGAGCGCATTCAGTATGAGGAAATCGACTTTGAGTCGCATCCGTGGCCTGGGATCTCGGCCGACGCCAAGCACCTGGTCCAGGGCCTGCTTGAGCGCGATGTGGACACGAGGCTCAGTGCTGAACAGGCGCTGCAGCACCCGTGGTTCGCGGCCACCAAGGCGAGTCGTCGTCTTCAACAGCCAACCATTGCCGCAGTGGCGCTGCTGGACGGCACGGTGGTGCAGCGGCTGCAGCTCTACCGCACGCTCAACAGCTTCCAGCAGGCCGTGCTGTTCGAGATCGCGCGCGTGATGCCGCTCGAGCACAAGCAGCAGCTGCTCGTGCTCTTCAGTGAGCTCTCGCGCCACGGAGCCACGCAGGTTGGCGTCAGCGAGTTCGCCGCGTACTTGGAACAGGGCGGGTACCGGCTCACACTCGGCGAGGCCCGGGGGTTTCTACGAGGCCTCGACCTCGACGGCGACGGCTTTCTAGCGCGGGACGAGTTCTGCGCCGCTCTGCTGGACTGGTCTGCGATCCAGCAGACACAGCCGGACCTCTGGAACGCGCTTGTGGCTCAGGTGTTCAACAAACTGGACGCGGACGGCGACGGCAAGCTGCGGTTGAGTGACTTGGAGCAGCTCGTGGCCTTTGAAACTGCGGCCGCCGTGGCCACAGCCAGCCACTCATTCCGCAACGACATGCAGCGCTGCTTCCGCCAGGCGGACGTGCGCGCGTGCGGTTGGCTCGGCCCGCGCGAGTTTGTGGCCACGCTCGCCATCGAGAGTAGCGCATTTGCGCATTATGCCCAGCGGCTCTCGTGATGAGAAGCCACTGTGTCAAAATCGATTAGAGAGATAGCGATACCAATAGAGTTGATGTATAAATGGGTTTCTAGGATCCCCTCACTTGCTTGTTTTCTTTCCACGTTATAATGCTGCTTGCTTTTCTCTCTATTCTACACTATCCTATATCTTAACTTATGTGTGTGTATCACCTGCTCGCTTGCTGGACGCACGCAAACAAGCCCCGTCGCTTCCGCATGGCCCATAACGGGGCTGGCTCCATGGTGATGATCTGGTTGTCGCGCATATCCGACGGTCGGTTGTTAGACCATGATGCTCTTGCCGGCCGGGATGTTGAGCGCCGACTGGCGCACGGGCCGGTTGAGCAGCTGGCTCATGCGGTCGAGCGCCACGCGGAGCTTGGAGACCTTGCGCTTCTTTGCCTTGTGGTCCGACGGCTTGGCGTAGTAGTTAGTGTACGTCGTGTAGCCGCTGCTGCTGCTCGAGGGCGAGAGCGGGTGGTGCAGCAACGCTGCCGGCGTCGTCATCGTGAACGCCGACGCGGACCGCTGCAGCGACGGGCGCGAGGCGTAGGCATCGGTCTTCTCTTGCTGCGCTGGGAACAGGAACGCGCGTGCTGCGGTTCCCGTGGCTGACACTGGGGCGGCAGCGACAGCGGCCGTATCCGCGACAAACTCGTTGTTGAACGAGCCGCGGTCGTCGCTGCAGTCCGTGATGAAGCTGGCACTGGCCTCGCGGTGGCTGAGGCCGCCCGTGTCGGCGGCCGCGACGAGCTGCATGGTCTGCTGCATCTGCACGAGCGCGTCGTCCTTGTTGAGGAACACAAGGCTCACGGGCTTGGGCGCCATGAGCATCACCTTCTTGACCTCGGCGAGCGTGAGCTGCTTGACCGGGAAGCCGCCCACAAGCTTGAGCTCGCTGCCCACGCGCAGCTGGTGCTGGTTCTCCTTGAGCTTGGACACGAGGATCGCACCCGTCTTACGCTTGCGCTTGAGTGTGAAGCCCAGCGACGCCACGCCGTTCCAGAGGATCTCGGTCGTGCGCAGCATGCCGCCGTCCGTGGGCGTCGTCGGTGCGCTCGTCGCCGTCGCTGGCACCGCGACGGCGCTGTTGTCGCTGAAGCCGCTGCTGGCGTCGCTCATGGAGAAGCTGCCGCGCTGCGCCACCTCCTCCATGCGGCTGCTGCGCGGTGACGGCGTGGCCGAGACCTGGTGCGCGAGTCGCTTGGTGCTGCTCATGTGTGGAAGTGTGGGTGGAGCTGCTGGTGTTGTTGTGAGCACCGGAACGGAGCTGCTCGTTGGCTCCGAGTTTGTCGTTGCGCGAAGAACGAAATTCACAAATGAACAAGCAAAACTTGTGTTGTTCGCTTGCGTCAAAATAATGGAAGTGCGCAAAAAAAAATGAGGATGGGCATTAGCGACTCCCAATGTGCAACTGTACGACACATCGACAGAGAAAGGGCACCAAAAAAAGCGTACAAAATCCAAGGCAAACGCCCCAAGTCGATTTCGTCAGTCTGAGAAATTGCCATAATCTGCAAACATTTATTCACTTGGATTTGTATGGTAGGACTTTGGGATTCTTGACAAAACATAAAATTCCAGCAGCCAAATTCTAATTCTGTCCACTATCCAGATGCTCAAAAAAATGGTGCTGATCGATTTTTTTGAGATACGAATTGTAAAAAAATACTTCAGTCAGTTGTTTCAGAGCGGGACGATTTTGCATCGTGACATGACGAAATGCTTTGGCTTTTTTGGATGAGTGGCCACGAAAGCCCGTCCTGGTTGTTTGACAAAATTTTAGTCAACGATTTGATTTGGTTGATCTGTCGTGTGCCTACTGTGCGGTAAGTATTGTTCCAAGGTTTCGTCTCTTTTGTAAAACAGCTCTAATACGAAATACTGGTCCAGTGCAGCATTTCGTATGCATGTGCAGACGAGCAAAGCCATTTTGCAGCAAATGTATGGCTGCAAACATATTTTAACTGTTTGAAAACAGATTCTTTTCTGATGCCATGGACAAAAGCTGGCAAAAGTGATTTTTTATGAATTGTCGCTGTTTGCCAGTTCCTACAAAATACTGTTCTTTTCTGTGTGAGACAGAGATGGTCTGTGTGAGAGAGGGGATCTTCCGTGCTGCCATTTTTCGGTAGAGAGTGGGGAGGCATCGAGTTTTGTGCTGGAGCCAAAATAGGCGGCGTGCTTTCACGAAAAAATGGTCGCGCAAAATGCAAATCCAGGTGCAAAAGCAGAGATTAGAAAAATATTACATTGAACAAATAAATGTAATTATGAAGGACAGTTATTATCAAATTGGTATACAAATGGGAATACTTGTCCTAACATTTATGAAAGGGTATTCCTTATGGTTCTCTCCATTAGTCGCGCTTTATTTCACACAAAAAAGAAAAGAGCTGGTTGCAAATTGAGGGGTGTTCAAAAGTCAACAATTGAAGCTGGGGAGACCCAGCACCAGTTTCAATACTCTTTGCCGACGCTGGAGCATGGCGTGCTGCTTTGGTGACGCTTCTGTCAGCAGCGTAGCGCAATACATACACAACAATAATAGCTGCTCTTGCGTGCTTCCTCACAAATACAAGGTACCTACGCGAGCGAGCGACAAACAAACTTGTTTGAAGCAAGTCACTTGCGTGTTCCTTGTTGGCTCACCAACAAGAATAAATCGGCACAGGAATTTTCTTTCGCTGTGTGGTGCACCGCGTTTGCTGGATGCCGTGCGTGGAGAACACGGATGATGTGATCTGTGCTGGTGGTCGTGCTGCGAAGTCGCCTCTATTCTCTCTGGGTGGGCCAACAACTTTCGTGGCGATGCTTGCTCAGGTTATCCAAGATGGACACCTTCGAGCGAGTGAAGCCAACTTGACTTTCTGTTTTGAGCAAGGCAAGCAAGATATTCTAGATCAGATATCCTTTCTAAACCGATATCTAAAATCCGGGAAAGCAACCCAAACAAGCCTCTTTAATCATATATCCCGCCTATCACAATGCTGTTGAAGATCAGAACTGCACATCTCCACAATTGCAAGAGCTCCTCCCAGCGCGCCTCTTCGCGCTGGGAGGAGCTCTTGCGAACCAATTCAACTGCATCATGGCTCCACCACGGTCGCTCTGCCGCTCTCTTGTTCCTGCCCACGTACCAGTACTGTGGGTCCTCTTCCAGACGCTCGCTTCGCAAGGCGCTCATGGCGCGACGTTCGCAGACGCGTGTCTGAAAGCCTGCGATCGGTACGAGTCCTGTTTTTTGTACGAGAACGTCGAGTACTGTGCGCAACAGTGTGTGTCGGGTCGCTGCAATGATGCCACGGAGCTCTGTGTGCTCCAGGGCGTCGAGTGCGCACAGGCGCCGTGCTTGCCGGTCGCGATCTGCGAGCCACGAGTCGGAGACCCCTCGGCCAGCTCCGACGAAGACACGCCGGCTGCCAGCAACACTGTATGCTCAAGATCGTGTCCCATGCTCGACTCTCCTGTGTGCGCGTCGGACGGTATCTCGTACGCCAACATGTGCTACTTTGAAGAGGCCCAGTGCCGCGATCTGGGCATATCGCTGACGAACAAGGGGCTCTGTGCAGCGGATCGCGCGTTTAACCTCCAATACAATCCGCCTAGTGGCGCTGCTACGTCGTCCTCATCTCCACCAGTAGCTCCATCCGGTGGCGTGGCATGTGACGCCATCGTCTGCGCTGATGTTGAAGACCCCGTGTGCACGAGCAGCGGCACTCTGAAGAACGCCTGCTTTCTCAAGAGAGAGCAGTGCAGGTTCCCGAGCGTGGAGATGCTCAGCCGCGGACCCTGTGGACCGCTAGCTCTACTGCCGCGCTGTCCAGCCAGCTGCACGCAGGAGTTCGTGCCCGTGTGCGCGTCTAGCGGCGTGATGTACGCGAACGAGTGTCTCTTCCGCCAGGCAAAGTGCGCGCGCGCGTTCGCCAGGGGCTTTGTCGCCAAAGACCTCTCCGAGTGCGAGCTCGACGTCGGCGACTCGACCAGCACGGTGCAAGGCTATTGGACAGTGATCACCTCTGTGTTTGATTAGCGTCAACCTCCATGCACCAATTTCCATCTTGAGCATTATAAAAAGTAAAAAAAAACATTGTTACGCGTACCATAGCTTCATCTCTCCCTCTCGCGAAGCCATCCACTCTACAGCACAGGATCGCTTGCCAGCTGCTGGATCGATCGACTGGTCTCGATCATTGGAGGTTCGGATGCACTTGGTGCGGTTGGTGGATGTGGGAGGACTGGTGGTGCGCGTGGACGCCGCCAGGGCCACCGAGGCCGCCGCCGTGCTCGGCACCAAAGCGCGGGTCCTGACCGTTAGGGATCGTGCGGATGCCCGAGAGCGTCTTGAGCTCCGTGATGATGCGCGCGCACAGGTTCATGTACGTGAACGCGTTCCCGTCGAGGCGCTGGAAGTCGAGCAAGTAAATGTGCTGCTGGACCTTGTACAGCTGCAGGCCGATCTTGATGCGCGATTGCGCCTGGAGCTGCTGGTACTTGACCTGCGCTTCATAGTCACGCTCCGCATCGCCAGAGGCTGGTGGGGTGTGCGTGGGAAAGCCCTTGGGCTGCCATCGGCACTTGACGCGGTACGGCGCGACCACGATCCACTCAAAGTGTAGCACGTGCAGCGCTTTGTACACCTCCGACATGACGTGCGCGGGCTCTTTCTTCGACTGGATGCCCAGGTACCATCGTCGTCTCTTGGGCGCTGGCACTCCAGATGTCATTCCGTTCAGGTTCATCGGGTTGCCGCTCCCATCATCGAACCCCTGTGCGAGATTAGTTGGTGCATTCAAGCGCTGTTGTTGTCCAGGGTGTGCGGGAAAAGGTGGAAATCCTCCTGGCACGTGGCGTCCGCCAAACTGGCGCGGGTCACCAGACGGAGTGACGAGAGGGGAGGCGGCCATTGGAATCGGAGCTCGACCTGAGGTAGCAAAACATGTGTGAGCGAATCAAAAAGCAGAGTACAATGGCAGGAAGGTTAGAGGCCTCAAGCTTACCAGGAAGGAGCAAAGTGTTGGGCTCCGAGGGCGCAAACGTCTTTGGTTTGCTGTTCACAGTCTTCACGTCTCGGAGTTCTGATTGAATACAAGCAATAGAGTCACACCATATCGGTAACGTCAGACTACTGAAAAGGACAACGAAGTCATGGGTATCAGAAGAAAATGGAGAAGCATGATTCTTACCGTCGATGCGGATCTTCGCGTTCTTGTGATCCAAGATCAGATCGTATGCGACGCGGAGCGGGTGGTTCTCTCTTCGGTGGAGAAGCTCAACGAGCTGGTCGCGAGACACGCTCGTCGAAAATTGCAACGCGAGACAGTCCTCGAGGACGTCTTCGTCGATCTTGAAGGTCTACATTTCACACAAGAAAAATAAAAAAACATATCAGCTTTGCTTTGAATAGCTGGAATGCATCGGAGCCGCTCATCTCAAGAGCTCACCTCGTTCTCCACGACTTCAGGAGGGTTCTGCAGGTACGGCGGGAGGTCCATCTGGAACCACGGGTGCTGTCTGTGACGAGATCCGTGTGTGAGAGCCTGATGCATTTACAAACACCACAAGTACAGCAACAACAACAAACGCATACCTTATCTCGGGGATCGTGATGCGCTTCATCGGGTCCACCACGAGCATTCGCGGGATGAGGTCGCGCGCCATTTCCGACAAGTGGCTCGGGAGCGAGTACATGCCGCCGCGGATCTTTTTGAACAGGTTCGGGATGCTCTCGTCGTCGAACGGGAGGCTGCCGCACAGCAGCGCGTACAGAATCACGCCGCAGGACCACACGTCAACTTCGGGTCCCGCGTACAAGCTCCCGGAGATCACTTCCGGGGCCGCGTAGTTCGGAGAACCGCACGACGTGCGCAGGAAATCGCCGTCCTCCATGACGTTCGAGAGTCCAAAATCCGCGATTTTGACGTTGTTGTCGGCGTCGAGCAGCAAGTTCTCGGGCTTCAAATCGCGGTGCACGATACGGTGGAAGTGGCAGTACTCGACACCGGAAATGATCTGGTGGAAGAAGTGGCGCGCTTCTTCTGGAGCGAGCTACAAGACACAAGTTCATCAACATACAAATTAGCAATTAGCAACAAATTCAACAACAATTGATGGGGTATAGCTGGACGAGCAGCTACGCACTCTTCCTTTCGAGACAATGTAGTCGAAGAGCTCGCCGCCAGCGACGTACTCCAGCACCATGAAGATATCTGTCGGCGTGTCAATCACTTCGTATCTGTAATAGCATATCGCAAGCAAAGGCTCGTCAGCACTTCTACCAGCATGTACCCATTGACGACAAGGGGAGCAAGTGTGCACGTACAGACGAATAATGTGCGGGTGGCGCATCTTGCGCAGCAGCGAGATCTCGCGCCGCACTTTCTCGCTCATGTCGAGGCTCCGGATTTTATTCCGGTTCAAGATCTTGATCGCGACTTTGTGGCCCGTGATTTCATGCTCAGCCACTGTATCCATTGTACAAATAGAGATGGCACGACACCCATATAGGCACGAGAATGGGGGGGAGAGGGAAATAACATAAGCGTCAGCGGTGTACAATAGCAAACATGATGCCGTGGCACGGCATCTGTCGTCACGGCCCATGACGTCAGAGCGAATCATAGTCGCTATTATAGACAGACAGACGGACGAAAGGAGTCGCACGCCACCGCCACAATCACCTCCTGCGCACACCAGCCGCCCACACGCACTGTAGCGTTTCCATAGCCGCGCCGCGTGCGATAGCGAGCCCGTAGCCCTTTATGGCGGTCCTTGTTTAGAGAAGGGGATTGGACGTAGCTCCTCGTCCGTCCGTCTGTTTGCCTGCTACTAAGGCGCGCTCACTGGCTGCTGCTGCTGCACGTACACTTGACTTTGCCGAACGAGCCGATGCCGAGCGTCTTGCCGAGGCGGTAGTGACCGATCTGGATGGGGATGTCGCTCATCTGTCTGCTCGACTCTCTTCCTTCTCTTATCTGTTGTTGCTTGTGTGTCTCGATTCCGCAAAAAAGGGAAACGCACCCTGTGCGGATAAACGGATACCGCTTAAAAATGGAAATAACCGTTTATACGGATGCATGGTCATGTTTAAGCGCCATAAACAAGGAAAATGGTTGAAAATGGTTGAGATGGCCACTTGATGCAGACAAAGAGAAGAGCTGTGTATTAACTTATGCTTCGACAGATAGAGAGAACTTCCCATTATGTACAATACAGGTATGTATATCTAGATGAGCACCTGCTCCTCCACAACTGCGTGAGCTGCAGCGGCTCGTCCAGCTGCCGACGACTCGGAATCCGACGAAGTTACATCGGCTGCTTCAATTATTGCTGCTGGCGGCGGCGCAGTAGCAGTAGCAGTAGGAACAGGAGGCTGTGAGCTCGTCGTTCGATGCTGAAGGCGTAACACGCTGCCAGAGACCGACGCACTCGCGGGCGAGAGCAGAAATAGGATCGTGTGCGAGAGCGCGGCGTTCTGCTGGTCCTGTTGTTGAGGATTTTGGAGCTGCTGGTGCTGGTTGGAGCCGCTCATTTCAGCGACGGCTGAGATCTGCTGGAGCAGAATGCAGTTCACCTGGACGTTCAGTGGCTGCAGCTCGAGCGCGAGCGACTTGGTCATGCTCTCGACGGCAGCGCAGTTCATGCTTCGGCGCCTGCACACGACAAGATTCAGTTTAGAAGATCGCCATTTTTAGACTCAGAATTCCCAGAAATGGCTTACACCCCGTCCGACTGTGTCGTGATGTTGATGATCGATCCCGAGCCGCTTGACTGGAAGCAGAGCTGCGAGATGGACTGACAGAGCTCCAGCAGTCGATTCCTGAAAATTTGGCACCACCATTTTCCAATGAGTTACGACATTGTTAGACACCACAGTGCAGTACATGCTACAAGCCACAATCACAGATTTTCCAGCCACGTACGCGCTCGAGCCGAGAAATCCTCCCGACGACCCACTGTCTTCTCCTTGATGTTGCTGCTGAGGCTCACTTGACTGTGGGTCCAGTTGCTGCTGTTCCTGAATTGTTGAGCCACTTTTCTTCTTTTCATCTTCGTCCACAAAGTTGATCAAAAAGTCCACGCGCGAGTATTTCTCGGCGATCGATTTGCTCCACTCATCGATCTGGCGGCGCGTGTGGAAGGCGCAGAGCATCGAGAGCATCACGCCGCGGTGGTTTGCTGGTGTTGTTCCAGTCGCCGACGAGCTTTCGGTGTCTGGGAATCGGGCGACGTGGCTCGTCATGAACTCGCCAAGCGCCGAGGTGTTACTAGTGAATCAAATGATGAAGGTTAGCGGTCGTTTAGCTGGAAATAATACAGAGATAAGGTTGATACGGACGTAAAGGTTAGGAGAACGTTGGCGCCCAGCAGCCACAGGTTCGTCGCCAGGCTCGTGATGAACTCGTTCTCGCCGCCAGTGACCACCACCTAATAATATTAATAATGACACACCACAGTCAGTACTTAATTAAAGAATGCTCAGCCCACAAACGACAGCCACGTACCAGTTTGTTGAAAAAGACCGAGTGCCACTGGGCGAACATGGACGTCTCGGCAGCTGGAGCCAGGTCAGCGCTGACTTGTAAATCGCCAGCTGCACCTGACAGAGCAGCAGTCTGGTCCTTCACGATCGAAACGGCGCCGCCTGACTCGAGTCGCGCTCGCTTGTGCCGGTTCTCTAGCTCCAGGATCTCCAGCGTCGCCTTTGCAGCTGCTCCAGCTGGGAAGATCGAGAGCAGTTTGTCATTGCCGTTGTGGTTGGCACTGGTGCCGGGCGTGAAGCCGCTGTCACGGATTGTGTACACGTTCGCACCTGGGAAGCCGCGCTTTGCGGATTGCTGGAGATGAGCGAGATCTGTGGCCAAAGTAGCTGTAGCGGTAGCAGCAGTGTCTGTACTGCTACTGGTAGTGACTCCTGCAGATGACAAGGCCACTGACGACGACGCCTCGGCGTTCGCATGGGCGTTGAGGCTCTGGATGTGGTTGTAGAGCCCCAAGTTGATCTCGCTGCGGATGTTGCACCGGCCGTCGCGCATGCCCTGCAGGAAGAGCTGCACGGCCAGTTCACCCTCGGTGTCGCGCTTGTGCTTGAGCAGCAGCATGAACTCCGGGTGCTTGCTCGTCAAATGGTTCTCGATGCGTCCGCGTCGACAGTTCATGCGGCTCCACACGCGCGTGAGGTGGTGATTCGTGGACCCCGCCTCGTCACAGAGCATACAAGCGACCACATCGCGACTCGACTCGCCTGACTCGTTTACAGCGCTCGAGCCAGTGGGCGACGAGGAGGACGACGACGACGCGGCCTCGTCCACACTGCTCTTCTTCTTGACATCGACGCTCTCCGGCAGCGTCTTCTCCATGATCGGCAGCGAGTGCAGCCACCGCTTCTGAAACACGAACACGCGCTTGCCTTTGCTCGCAGACGACGCGGTGCCGGCGCTGCTATTGCCATTGGAGAACTTGTGCTCGCCCGACGACGACGACGGCGACGCGTGGTCCATTGCTACTGTGGATGCTGACGGTTGTGGTGTCGTTGCGGCAGGATGCGCGCGAGAGTCACCTTGGGACGGTGCAGATGTGTTCGCAGCAGAGGAGCTCGTCGGGGTGGCGGTGGAGCTGCTGGGAGGGGAGACGGACGGAGCGACGAAGCTCATGGTGGCAGCTTTTTTTGCTCGTATTTATCGCTGGTTCTGTTTCTTCTGTGGGAATCAAATCGCATGTTGACTCGCTTAAGTGCGAAATTTGTGATTGCATGCGCGCGAAAAGCACAGTAGTGGGGACTGGTTCACTCCGCTCAAGTGCGATTTCCAACCATTTGAACTGTCGGCGCGTGGTTTCGAACTTGACTTGGCTGCGATGCTAATACCGCTGTCGAGGTTCACGACAAAGCAAATTCTTAAGACAGGAGAGGTGCGAGACGTGTAGGCCGCCACCGCAGCAGGGTGTGCTGGTACGTAACCAAACTGCAGACACTTCTTGTTTGAAAATGCATGCAAAGAGCTCACGTGTTGCTGTCGAGGTGGAAGGTATCCGAGTGATGGTCGTTTAGCTGAATGATGGTTGTCAAGTTGCAGTCTCGGCGGCGCATCAACAAACCACAGGATATCCATTTATAAAGGTCTAGTTTCAGTGCAAACGATGTGTTTATCTACGTTTTAAAAATCAATTGATACAGGAATATAAATATATATAGGTTAAAATGGCGCTCTATTTAGAGCAAAGGGAAATAAAGGAACAGCACAGCCGAGCGCACTTCGATAAACCCCCTCTTCCCCGCAAAAGCCCGTTACCATGGCGACGCCAGACGCGCGCACCACGCTTCCTGCTGGTAACAAACCGACCGCACTCACATGTATACCCACAGCATCACGTACGCCAGCGTCTGCGCTCTCGACAGGTGAAGAAATCGTCGAAATCGCGTCAGTAAAACCGCACGTCGACGCCCCCGTCTCCACCGTCACGGCGCCCATTACCAGTAACAGCTTCATCTCGGCCTCTGCTACTGCTGTCGCGTCTATCGCTATGAAGGTCGAGCCGATTAGTGCTGACGATGGCGAGCGCCGTGAGGACGGGTATGTCACGCCACCGCTGCGAGTGGGGTACGTTTCAGACTACATCAAGCACAAGACGCCAGTCTCTAACCAAGCACCAGAACAGCTCAGTGTAACCGAGGAGCAACACTCTGCTGGCATGTATCCTGCAGGCTCGTCGCTCAGCAAACTGGTGCCGCGGGATGGCTCGCAGCACTCGGCCGGCATTTTCACGCCGATCCTGTTTGCAGCGCAGCCACTCGGAGGCGGCATCCTGTCGCCTACCAGCAACAAGCGCAAACGCATCGAGCTAAGTTTTCCAGGCGGCGTGTACCAAGTTGAAGTTGCTGCAGACGGCGGCAAGAGTGACGAGAAAGCGACGACTCCACGCCGAAAAGTGAGCAGCGACTACCTCCGCAAAGGCCAGTGGACCGTGACGGAAGAGAAATTTGCGCGCGCGCTCATCGACGGCTTTGAAGAAGGCTACCTGCCAATCTACACGGGCATCCGACTGCGTGGGTACCTGGCCGTGCAATTGCAGTGCGACCCGATGCGGATATCCAAGAAACTGTGCGGCGGGAGCGTCGATGGCAAGAAGATCGCCAAGAATTATGGCCAGAAGAAGTTCAAGCTCCGGAAAAAGCAGAATTGGAATTACGAGGACGCTGCGCGGATTCTCGTGACTCTCGAGCACCTCATGCACGAGCTCTGGAGCGAGTCCGGGGTCCCACGGCCGGCGTTTCTGACGCTCTCGTCCACTCGCAACGCCGGCGACGAAGCTCTTCCCAGCAACACCAGCAGCATGGGCTTTCCTGTCAACCTGCCTTGTGATGAAGACGCTGCAGTGCCGCCTTCGCCTGAACAGGGCGGCGATTCGCCAACAACATTGACGTTGTCGCCTGGAGAGGCGATTGTGAAAAAGGAGGCGGTGGCCGACGCTGCCGCATTGCCGATCATTTATTTAAATTTGTCCAAGAAGCACAAGAAGCACATCGCCAGCACTGCATCCAGTGGACAAAAGAAATTGCCCCAGTTATTCGAAAGAGTGTCGTCCTCATCACGAAGAATCCCTGACATCTCCCTGCGCTGCGAATCGTCGTCCTCCGCTGCTCAAGACACCAAGGTCGACGGCGATTCGCTCCAAGCTGCGTACGAATTGCTTAAGCTCTTCCAAGCCTAGCCTGGAGGCGAGACGTGAGCAGGTGGCTTCAAAATGGTGTCCATCGAATCCCGAGAAGCAACAAGGTTGACCGTCAAGATCACGGCCCCGCGTCCATATCTAGACGAGCCTGAGGACAATCCGTACTGGTATGATCTGCGCCCTCACGGTTATCCATTTCATCATGTAACATTGTTATTTTCACTTACGTATTCTTCGCTACGAGTGCTAGCCGCTCTAGCGTTATCTAACGACTGACCACGAGATGAATTTCGCAGCACAGGTCCACCTGAACTCGCTTTATTTGCCTTCTGTTGAGTTGCTCTAAGACAAGTCCGACTGGTTGTCCGAGCCGCTGGATGAAAAGAAATCGATGTCTCCACTGTGGAGCCCGTCGCTGCTCAACTCGGCTGCGATTTCCTGCTGCGCGACTGTGAGCGAGCTCATCGTGACTGCTGTGTAGACGCACGCCGA
>JAASFY010000439.1:0-22741 GCA_023334035.1 Globisporangium okanoganense
CTGCCTTCTAGCCTCTTTGTTTCTTGTCCAGGGGGCGCCCTGTGGGTAGGACATGGGCCGTAGGACACGGGCACGTGTCTATGTGTCGTAGGACACAGGCGCGTGTCTATGTGTCGTAGGACACACAGATCCCGCGTGTCCTTACCCCTACTGGATTCTTTGGATTTCTAAACTATATAAAACGAATCTTCAATCTGGAGCACGTGCCAATCTTGTGGACCACGTGCTCAATGTGTACGCTACTTGTTCTTCGCTATCCTAAAGTGATGGTTAAAATGGGAAAGGGGAAAATGATGATGGCCATTCACTAGTGAGTGATGGTCCATCCTTACATGGGCGACGACTAAATGTTGTGCATGGATCGTTGTCGATGTGAGGCTTTGAACCACAATAAAACATGTTTGGCCGAGTTTGCAGATACATATTCAGCGCCTAGTAAGTTTGTGATAGCTTTGCTGCACAAACAGCCTGATCACAATGTTTACCCATTTCGAGGTCCATTGTGTTAGGGTTTCAGTATGTTATTGTAGTTAGTGGTAGCATAAGCAACCCTGAGCAAAGCGAAAGGCTCTACTCGTCAAGATTGCGTCCAATGAAGCTAGCTCCACAGTGGGCTTTAAACTTGCGCAGAAACCGTAAGCTGCCAACACAGGACATGAAGATACATTGGAGCTGGAGCTCAAATGGATGGACAGAACATTCTAGAACAAGCTGTTTTAAACATAAAACACTTCAAGTGTTTCTTTCAGGGGGATGGGCACGCACGCGACACGCGAAAGATTTGTTTTTAAAACTCAAAACCAAAATAACCTCACCTGTATAAGAAAAGGGTTGGCGATGCGAGCTCAAACGGTCGCCCTCACAGCAAGCCCACCACCACGCTGCGACCCTGAACCACACCACCAGCCGCCACCCAACTGGCATACACACCCGCTCACTTCCCGTCACTCCTCTATTCTTTCACACAGCGAGCGCGCGGTTCCTGTTGACCACACACATCCCCATCGAAACTCAAAACCCAAAACACGCGTGTTTTATTTTTTTGGGGGGCGATATTTTTGAGCTTGCTTCTCATTGGTCAAAAAAGAAGCACCCAGGCGCTTTCTGGGCGAGCGCGCCAACCCGTAAAGTGTTCATTTTTCATTTCGCGACCTGCTCCGACGCAGGCAAGAGAGAGGAAGGAAGCACCTGCGGCTCACGACCCACGAGGCCTCAGCACGCCGTCAGCGCCCACAAGCCTGTCCGAGTGTGTTTTATAACAGCCGTCCTCGTCTGTGGACCGCCAGCCGCGTCACGCCATCAAGAGTCCGAGTCCCGCAACCGGGTGCATTAATTTGCTGTAGCAGAGAGCAAATTTATAGGCGCATTTATTTTCGGCGCTATTTTTTTGGTTTTGTATTGTTTTTGCTTAGTGGAGAGAGTAAGTAGATCATGGAGGTCGTGGTGTTGGAGCCAGCAGTGGTCATGGCTGTCGAAGGAGTGCAGACCAGTCACAGCAGCAGTCCCAGGGAAGAGCGGCGTCCTGCTCTGGCGGAAGTGAAGGCGGAGGTGGCGGCTGAGCCAGTGGCGGTGAATGGGGTCGCGCACGAGCCCCAAGAGCTCCCGGTGACGGCGCCAACGAAGGAAGAGCCGATTGAAGACGACGATAGTATTGAGATCACGCCTGTGACGGCCCCAGAGACCGCAGAAGAAGAGCTAGCAGTCGATGTGAGCGAGACGGGTGCGGACAATGCGACTGAGAGCGAGGACAAAGAGATCCCAATTCGGCGGCTCACGCGCAATCGCGCGAGTCTGCTGCATCTCGGTGAGAGCGACACGGAGGGCGACAAGGGCAGTGGCGGCCGCCAGCGCACACGACAACAGCGGTCTCAGCAACAGGAGAAGGCTACCAGTACCAAGAATGCGAATGGGAAGAAGAAAGCGTCCGGTGGGAAGGCCGGCGGGTCCTCGAGCGAGAGCGACGACGACGGGATCCCAGGCGAGTACGTCCCCGTGGAGGTCGGCGACTGCGTGCTACTGGACTCGGGCGACCCGGAGAACCACTACATCGCGCTCGTGAGCTCGGTGCAGCGCTCGCAGAACCTCACCAAGCATAAGGACGGCTCATTCACGGCGCAGTGGTACTACAAGCCCGACGACATCCGGCAGGAAGTGCGCAACCTCATTGTCGGCGGCGTGCTGGAAGGGGAAGTCTTCCTGTCGCCGCACAAGGACAAGAACTCGATCGACGCAGTCATCGGGCTCTGCAACGTCGTGTCGCCCGACGAGTACGACGAAGTGCAGGGCGAGATCAAGCGCGGCTTTCGCGAGAAGACCAAGCCGTACTACATCTGCCGCTACAAGTACTACCCGGGCCGCCCGATCAAGAGAGCGCTCGAGGTCGTGAAGAACGGCGCGATCCGCTCGGACCTGGGTCCAATGAAGCCCAAGATCGGCGACCAGTACCAGGCTCCTGTCCCCGAGTGGGTCGAACGAGAGCCCACGCCGCTGTTGGAGAAAGCTAAGCGTGACGCTGCGCTGGCGCAAGTGCCGTGGAAAATCCGTGAGCCGCCGAGAACGAGTCGTCGCTACAGCCAGGTATGGTCGCCATTGGTACTTGAGCACCAGAGTCGGGCGTTCCGCCAGTTTCAGCAAGTACTCGTGCCGCTCAAGTACGCAGTGGGGAACGTGCTCAAGGTCTTCAGGCGTGACGCCAAGGTGCCCGGCCACGTGCGCTGTATTGTCCTCAACTACGACTCGTGCGATCACATCCAGATCTGCCTTTCGACGGGCCAGATCCAAGCCGTGCTGCCCAGCAAATTGTGTTCTCCACTGGGCGACGATGTGGCGATGACGCATTTCTACCGAGCGCGATTTAATTTATGCGAAGCTGTCAAGGAGTGTGCGGACGTGATCGTGCGCGCCCAGCCGAACGAAAGAGATGCCTACCGGAAGGAGGTGGTCGAGTTCTCGCAGCTCGCGTTCCGGGAAGAGCAGGAACTCGCCGCGGCCGCCACAATAGAAGCCGCCGGAATGGACCTCACGGAGGAAAAAGACGAGCTGGACGAAGAGCTGAACGAAGAGCTCCCGGCCACGCGGAAGCGAAGAAGATAAGTGAGTGAAGTAATGGGAATACCAGACGGCGCTAGAAGAGTGGCGATTTTTTCGTGAGTGAGTGAGTGAGTGAGTTGGATGCGTGATGGTCATAACTGTCTGTGAGCTCGACTTTTGACATTGTTGTACCAGCAAAAACCTGAGCTGCTGCACAGAACCCAGCGCGATACAGTGAACTGGAACGAGTTGTCTCGACGTTGGTTTGCAGTCAGACTCCCACGAGTGACATACAAGGGATTGCCTTGATGAACGTGGACAAGTGAGAGGAGAGGTTTACCGAAAACCGTTACGAAACGTTGTTGTTAACCGTTTCAGAGACCTTTCAAAATGAATTTGCCGATGGAAAAATGCAAGACCTCTATAAGAAGAGTACTTGTTTGCCAGGTTAGACCTTATTAATATAACCCTTTTTATATGCACTGTATCATCGTAAAAAGGTTTTTGATGGTGTTAGAACGGTACTTTGATTTCGTTCGCAGAACACTCGAAGTCCATCAATCAATCCCGACATCCTGCGAACTCAAGTGGACGAACACCTTCTCAGTTGGCACGAATATTGCCTTCAAAGCCATGAGAATACAGCTAGTTGTACAGTAGCTACATCGTGCATGTTGAGACAGAAATAATGGTTTAGAATCTGGATTATACTGTAGATACGAGCAAGCAGTGCGTGCTTGGTAGGAATTTCTATACAACTCGAAGAAGAAACGTCAACCTAACTCAGTTGCGCTTCTTCTTGCCGCGGCGCTCGCGGCCCTTCTGCGCGTTGGGGTTCATGCGGCCGTAGCCCACAACGAGGCTCGTCTGCTTCTCAGCCTTAACGCCCAGGTCGTGCGCCACGTTCTCGCCAAAGGCGCTGCTCATGACCTTCTTGTGCTGCCGCTGGCGCTGGCGCCAGATGCCCATCATGAGCTGATCTTCGCGCAACAGCAGATCGCCGTCGCGGCCGCCCTTGGGCTTGGGCAGCGAGAACTTGGTGCCCGTGAGCTTCACGGGCCGGTTCGCGCGCGTGTGGAACGTCATCTTGCCGTCCTGCCCGAGGCTGTAGGACACACGTTCCATCGTGTTGTTGCCGCACTTGGGGCAGAACATGCGCTCCATCTCGGTTGACGTCGTGAAGCACGCGACGCACTTGAGGATCCACTGCTTCACGCGCTTGATCAGCATGCCCTCGGACGACAGCAGGCGCAGGCCCATCTGCAGCAGCACGTTCTGCATCGAAAAATCCGTCGTGATGCACGCGGCCTTGAGCCCGTCCGAGATCGCCTCGACGCCCTTGCCGTCGCCGAACGGCGACGCCACGAACTTGGCAAAGTTCGCGTCGCTGATCCAGTTCTTGCCGTCATCGTCCATTGCGCCGGCGTTGCTCGACGCGCCAAAGCCGCCGAGAATGCGCGACTTGACGTCTGCATTGCGCACCTCTTCGCGCACGGGGCCCTGCGCCGCCACTGGCTCATCTGCGTGGAAGGCGTCGGCCTCGGAGCTTGTCTCGTGCACGAACTGGCACTCGTCGCCGTAGCGACAGCCCTCGGGCGTGTTGAAGAAGCGGCACGGGATCGCCACTTTGGGCAAACTCTTCTTCTTCTTCTCGCCACTGCTTTCGATCTCCTCTTCATCGTCGACCTGCAGCAGACTCTCGTCGTGGATGAACTTGCACTCGGCGCCGTACTTGCAGCCCATGGCCGAGCCAAAGAACTTACACGGGATCGACGGCTCCGAGGCGCCGACGACCTTGCCGCTCGCGTCGCGCGCGATCGTGCGCGACACCTCAGGGCTCGTCTTCAGGTGCTGGATGCCGTTCGCCTCGGCCTCGAACATGTACGTGAGCGCCATGACGCGCAAGTCCGTGAGCGACAGGTACGCAAAGTCGCCGGTCTTGCGCGAGAAGTTGACGACCGCAGTCATCGCGTCGGCCGACGGCTCGCGCGTCTGCAGCGTGAACGGCAGGCGGTCGAGCGAGCTACGCGCGCGCTTGTCGCGGATCTCTGCGATCACATCCGGCACGGTCCAGAAGTTCTCGGCGAGCGCCGAGAGGTTGGTGCCCTTGATGATGGCGCCCGAGTCGATCACGAGGTGCAGCACTTTCTTCTGCGTCGCGCCGCTGCCGACGGCCACTGGCGCCGTCACTGGGGCCGCCTCTTGTGTTGCTGTCTCTTCGTCCACGTGCACGGCCGCGACGGCGTCCGCGAGACGCGCCACGTGCTCGTCCGCCGACATGTCTTTCTTTGGTCTCTCGGTAGGGAGCTGCTCGTGAGTGTGTCAACCTGTGTGAGTCCAAGTGAAGCGTCTTCCTTTGCCAATCAAATGGAGAATATTCTAGCCAATCGGATTAATGAACGAGCGTGATTTTGCACCAATCAAAGAGGGTTCACTTTGAGAGAGGCCACTATTATGAGTGTAACGGTAAGAGTTTGCTTTTGGATCGTTCTTCCCCACTTCACTCCCGCCACTTGGAGGTGCTCGCAGCATGACACCCCTTCTCAAATAGTATCTGTCTTAGCGGAAGCAATATATACTTTCAGGTTGGTCGTGGTATGACATCCGTCCCCACTTGACAACAAACACCCAAAAGTGCGACTGATCCCCAACACAAACACACACACGACAGGGAGAAAGATCGCTATCCCAAAGAGCTCTTGACGATGGCGCACGTGTTCGGCGACAACGAGAAGGAGTCCGACTATGGCTACGTCTACAAAGTCTCCGGCCCACGTACGTACTGCTCTCCTCTCTCTCTCTGTGCATATATAGTGCCCGCTGTATTGCGTTGAAGCTGCCCTCTCGCTCGGCTCTTCTGTGGAGCGTCAAGCGTCTTTCCGCATTGAATTGCGGATGATCTCTTATGCCTATAACTATAGCGGTTGCTTACTTTCCTGTCTGTGTATGTGGCTGATGACACATGTGTGGCTATGTGTAGTGGTGATTGCCGAGAACATGCACGGCGCGGCCATGTACGAGCTCGTGCGCGTCGGCCACGACAAGCTCGTGGGCGAGATCATTAAGCTCGAAGGCACGAACGCGTCGATCCAAGTCTACGAAGATACCTGTACGTATCTATCCATACAACAGTAACCACTGTGAAGAGCTCCTGGTGATGGAATACCGCTAATGCGTTGTGCTCTCTATCTATCGTATTTGCAGCTGGTCTGACGGTGGGCGATCCAGTGGAGCGCCGCAAGCAGCCGCTGTCCGTGGAGCTCGGTCCGGGCATCGTGGACAACATCTTCGACGGCATCCAGCGTCCGCTCGAGTCGATCGCCGAGCTCACGAAGGACGTCTACGTGCCCCGTGGCGTGGATGTGCCGTCGCTCAACAACACCAAGCAGTGGCGCTTCAAGCCCGTGAGCTTCCGCGAGGGCGACCCGATCTCCGGCGGCGACATCTTTGGGCTCGTGCACGAGAACGACATTCTGCACTCGCACAAGATCATGTGTCCGCCCAACGTCTTTGGCACGGTCGTCAAGGTCTACGGCAACCACTCGGACGGCAACGAGACGTTCAACCTGCAAGACACGGTGCTCGAAGTGCGCGACGATACCTCGGGCACGACCCACAAGCTCGGTCTGTCGCACTTCTGGCCCGTGCGCAAGCCGCGTCCAGTGGTCGAGAAGCTCGCGGGCAACGTCGCGCTGCAGACTGGCCAGCGCATCATTGACGCGCTTTTTCCGTCCGTGCTGGGCGGCACGTGCGCGATCCCTGGCGCCTTTGGCTGCGGCAAGACCGTGATCTCCCAGGCGCTCTCTAAGCACTCGAACTCGGATGCGATCGTGTACGTGGGCTGCGGCGAGCGTGGCAATGAGATGGCCGAAGTGCTAAACGACTTCCCCGAGCTCACGATGACCGTGAACGGCCAAGAAGTGCCGATCATGAAGCGCACGACCCTCGTGGCCAACACCAGTAACATGCCCGTGGCGGCGCGCGAGGCGTCGATCTACACGGGCATCACGCTTGCCGAGTACTTCCGCGACCAGGGCATGAACGTGTCAATGATGGCGGACTCGACGAGTCGCTGGGCCGAGGCGCTGCGTGAGATCTCGGGTCGTCTCGGAGAGATGCCCGCCGATAGCGGGTACCCAGCGTACTTAAGCGCGCGTCTCGCTGCGTTCTACGAGCGTGCGGGCCGCGTGGCGTGTCTCGGCAGTCCAAACCGCCAGGGCAGTGTCACGGTCGTGGGCGCCGTGTCCCCGCCCGGTGGGGACTTCTCGGACCCGGTCACGGCCGCGACGCTCTCGATCGTGCAGGTCTTCTGGGGCCTGGACAAGAAGCTCGCGCAGCGCAAGCACTTCCCGTCGATCAATTGGCTCATTAGCTACACCAAGTACATGCGCGTGCTCGAGCCGTTCTTCAACAAGATCGACCCAGATTACTCGGCGCTGCGCACCAAGTGCCAGGAGATTTTGCAGAAGGAGGACAACCTGACGGAGATCGTGCAGCTCGTGGGCAAGGAGTCGCTGTCGGAAGACCAGAAGGTGATCATGGAGATCGCCAAGATCATCCGCGAGGACTATCTGCAGCAGAACGCGTTCTCGGACTACGACTACACGTGTCCGCTCATCAAGAGCGTCGGCATGCTGCGCTGCATCATTCTGTTCTACAACCTGAGTCAGAAGGCGATCGCGGACTCGCCGCCGGACGCCAAGGTCACCTGGGCGCACATCAAGACGTCGATGAACCCGGTGCTGCAGAAGGTGATCCAGACCAAGTTCCAGCTGCCCAAGCAGCCCGAGGAGCAGATGAAGGCGTTCTTCGCGGGCCTCGACGAGGAGATCGAGCAGGCCTTCCAGACGCTCACCGACTAAGTAAACATACACATGCACCGGAACCAGCAAGAGAAGAGCTCCTGGCGATGCGAAGAGCTACGCAAGTGTGTGAAGAGCTACGGAAAGATTGAAGAGCTACGCAGGGTCGTGTTCCGAGGTGTTGGTGAGTAAGGGTCTGCTCTTCAAAGCTTGGCGATGATGAAGCACAAGAAAGTAATGTATCCGTTTGATGAAAGCCTGAACGAGAGAAACATTGCCAAAATGTCTGTTTAATACTGCTTGCTTGCTGTTGTGAAGAGGCAGGATTTTTGTCATGAAGACTTGCTGGTTGCTATTGGTACCGGGCTGACATTTTTCATCGATCTCTTTAACACTCACGATGACATTATTCTATTCCCAGGATGCTAGAGGATTCTAAAATGGGGACTTGCTGGTGGTGACCTGAGGGCACTGGGCTCTGTGCTTGGCTTGTCATAGCCATCACCACGCAGCAGCCAACCGCTACAGTGGATCGACAGCATGGGCGTGAAGAAGGTCGTGTCCATCGAGACGTGCGCGCGCACGGGCGAGCGCGTCAACTCGCCGCGCAGCCTCGAGGCCTGCCGGCGCACGGGCATCGAGCCCGACGAGCTCCTCCCAAAGGCCGCGGGCGAGTTCTTGGGGCGCAGTGGCAAGTTCTCGCTCGTGGAGAAAGAGGCCGCGGTGCTCCGGCAACAGCGCTACGAGCAGAGCCGGCAGCTTCGGCTCGAGAGCGTGCGCAAGGAGCGCGAGTTACTGCTCAAGCATGCCGACGCCGACCCCATCTTGACGGCACGGTCACTCAAGCGCAACAAGTCCACGTCGCCACCACGCAGGGCGCAGTCTGCCGGTGTCACAAGCAGCACCTGGCGAGCTCAGCAGCAACCTCAGGACGAGTCTTGGGCTGTACTGGCGATCACGGACGCGTCGACCATGGTGCTGCTCGAGGAGAAGCGCCTGGCGAAGCTCAAGCTCCGGCAGAAGCGTGAAATCCAGGGCGTGATCGAGATGGAGACCAAGATGGCCAAGATCCAGCTTGAGAACGCGTGCCGCGCCGCCGAGGAGGCCAAGCGTAAGGAGGAGTTCCAGAAGGAGCTCAAAGCCAAGCGCGCGGCGCTTGTGGCCACGAAGCACGAGCGCGAGATGGAGAAAAAGAAGCACGAGGACCGCGAGGCCGCGCAGCGCAAGTTCCGCGCCAAGGCCGACGCTGAGAAGGACAAGCTCACTCAGGACGAAGAGCTCCGTAAACAGCAGCTCAGGCACCACGAAGCTATCCAGCGCGAGCTCGAGCGCGCTCAGAAAGCCGAGGAGTTCCAGCGCCAGACCGAGGCGCTCCTGAGACACCAGGAGGAGCTCGTAACGGTTAACCGTCAGCGGATGCTCGAGAAAGAGCGCCAGGTGCTCACGAAGGTCGACTTCGCGAATCGAAAGCGCCACCAGGAGGCCCTCGAGCGCCGTGAGCGGGCCAATGCGCGCATCCAGCAGGCGAATATGGCCAACCAGCTCAGTCTCCAGAGGAAGAAGAGCGAGATCGAGGAGAAGCAGCTGAGCGCCTGTGAGCGCGCCAAGGAGATCCAGAAGAAGACGGTCGCGGAGCTCAAGGAGCGCTCTCTACAGCAGAGAAAAGACGACGACGTACGGCAAAAGCGGCTCGAGATGGCCATGCAGCAGCGCGAAAAGGAGAAGAGCAGGCTACTGACCAAGCGCCAGGAGCTCGAAGAAAAACTCGAGCGGGTCAACGAGGAGCGCGAGAGAGTGCGGCTGCTCAACACGGTCGAGCGGACACTCTCGGTCGAGGAGAAGCAGCACAATGTCGAGCGCATCAAGCGCAAGGAGGAGTACGCGCGTCTACAGCTGCTGCAGCGGATTTCCCACGAGGACGAGCGCAGTAGAGCCATTAAGATGCAGAAGCACGCGCTCATGCAGGCGCGCAAGCATGTGGCGCTCGACGCCATGGTGCGCAAGCATCGCATCGCGCAGGCCGTCGAGCAGCTCCACACGAGCAACAAGTGGGACAAGATCGAGGAAACACTGTACGAGCTCGGAGCTTTGCTTGCTGGCTTGTGGCTTGTGGGTCATGAGGCTCACTCTATCTTTGTGAATATCTCTCTATGTGCTCTCTTGTATACAGAGGCACCGACGACGACGCAGACAATGGGAGAACGCCACGGACAGCTCTTGGGAATAATGCGAGCTTCATGGGGCGCTCGCGCCTTGAATTCGAGTCCTAGAGTCAACAGAAAGTGAATCATTCTGGGATATGGGGTTTACATTCACAATGTTGACCTCGTTTTGGTGATCTTCACTCGATCTCGATCACCTCTGCTTCTCTTGACGATGCTGATGCTGCTGTGGGTTGTGACTTGGAGCTGCTCGTTTGGCTTTGAACACTTGGGCTCGGACGCTGTACGGATGACGACTTTGGCTCGGGTTTTGCTTTCTCTTCGTCGTCGTCGTCTGAAAATGTCAGATCCACGACCTGGCTGGTGACAGCAGTGCCTCTATTGACTGAGCTATCTACAGATGCGAACGACGATGGGGGACTCGAAGCACGCGCTGTGCTCTGGAAAAGCGCGTGAATGTCGCCCACGAGGTAGAATTCGTCGTTGCCCATCGAAAACACGACTGGGGTTCCCGAAAAGTCCGACAAAACTGGAAAATTCGGTGGTGGGACCACTGGGAGACTTGGCGGTGGTGGATTTGTCTTGCTGCCGATAGGGTTTGCTGGCTTCTCAACTCGAGGCTTCTTGGCCTTCGGCGTCTTCTCGTCTTTGCCTTTCTGAGAAGATGGAGCTGGGCTTTTTGCTCCTTTCGGCTTCTTACCACGAGCTCTGTCATCATCGCCATGTGAAGCTTGAGTTGCACAAATTTTATCTTCACCATTTTCTTCCTCTTTTTCTGTTGGTGCTGGAACCGTTTGAAAGAAATTCTTGACGCTGGGGGTCGCTGCAGCCTTTTTTTTCTTCTTCTTCTCAGCGGCTTCGAGTTGTTTCTTAAGTTTCGTTTCCTGCTTCTCCTTGAAACCAGGCGGGTCTTTGATTTTCTCGTAGCTGCCACCGCATTTTTTCTAGAGTTCACACCACCACCATTTTCATTAAAATGCGATATCATCAGCAAGAATTATCATGTGAGCCAAGGTTGTCAATTTCCACAACAGAAACCACACGAGAGCTCGATAAATAAACTCACCTGATGGTCGTCCCACCAGCGGTCTGTGGGGCCTGGCGGACGATTCATCGCTCGCTTCACAATGCCATAGTAAGGTGGCGTGCGCTGGCATGGACCCTACAACAGTAATACATACAGCAATATCCCCGTATTTAGCTCAGATTTAATATATATATATATACACCTCTAGGTAGCGAGCGATTTTTCTGTAACTGAGGACTTACGTTGCACTTCCACCAGTGCTGACGATACGAGTCGACCTCGTCGTGGAACGAGTGGAAGACCGTGATCTGCGTGCCGGCCGTCTGATTGATGCGGTGCATGTGCGACTGGAAGACGGCGCCGTGGTCGTCGTGGTCCTTCACGCTGCTGAACACGAACACGTACGCGTGGATCATCTCGTGCAGCAGCGTGTTGATCATGTCGCTGCGAGGTCGGAGCCTGAGTAGCGGCTCACTGTACAATTTCATTGAAAAATATACAGATAAATAATAGAGAGGGTAATAACCATACCGGTATGTGGCAGCATATTACACAGGCGAATTAACTGTGCGCCATTTACCTTAATCGGATGGAGCAGAAGCCGCTTCGTGGTTGGAAACTGCACAGCCCAGCGCTATATAGCAGGATTAGGATTAGATATACCAGCAAGAGCATGGACACGGGTTATAGCTGCGAGCCATCGATATTAAAGCTATGCGTGTGTTATACTGGGCATGGGGTGACTTACCAGAGCGTCATGCGACCGCTCCACTTGACCTCGCAACCAGCGAGCTTGCCGTCAAAGAACAGCGCATTGTACTCCTGTAAATCATTGAATTATAAAAACAGAAGCCACACACACATATATACGCACTATTGGTCATCACACTGCCATGCATAGATTGCGATACGTAACCAGTGTCAACACGTACGGAGAAGAGTACGTGCAGGTCTGGGTTTGGGTCTGCGCAATCCATTTCACAAACACACGCACAGTCAGTTAGACATCACGTGAGCTGCTGATACCGAGCGTCAGCCACCAACACAAACAGCAATAGCAAGAGCGTACCCAGCACTTCGTACTCGGGCGAGAGCAGGTCGAACTGCCGCGCGTAACGCACAGGCGGCGCCATCGCGACAGCAAAGTCCTGCGTCTTCGCAGTCGCCATTTTGCAATTTGATGGCGCCAATTTGCTTTTTCTGGGTATGCTGTTCAGTAGGCTTTCATCCTACGGAATGCTGTTCAATAGGGGGTAAGCCCGCCAACCTGTCTAATAAGTTATCCTACCAAACATACTAGTCTGTTAGATAAGATATGCTATTAGGAAGGCTGATGTCGCGAAACGACTCCGATCCAAATGCCATCGACAACCTGGATACACACACCGACACAGCATGAGCTCGCGACGGGTAAAATGGCTGATATGGCTCTGCTGTCTCTCTGCATGTGATGCACACGCAAACAGCTCGTCCACGTCTCCTGCTCGTCTGGGTCGGTTCCACCAAGCAGCCAGCCACCTCACGTCTCCTTCTGATCCCACAGCAAGCGGCCCGAGTGGAGCTCTTCACGGCCCAAGAAAGCTGCTTGAGGGCCTCGACTGTGACCTACAGCTCTACAGCAGCTTCATCGACTCGACTGAAGGACAGGAGACGTTCATCATGGCGGCCATGTGCGAATCGCGCATCGTGTACATTAAGAACGTGCGCGCCGGCGGCTACGGCCCCGTGGAGCAAGCCGACCTGCGCTTCGCCATGTGCTCGAGCGAGTGCATGAAGAGCGACGCGCTGCACCAGCTGGCGCTCTCGCACTCGCGCTGTTCGTGTGCGCAGGTGTCGGCTAACACGTTCGTCGAGAAGGACTTTTGCCGCGAGAACTCGGCCCGTCTTCTGTGCACGCACCTGGGTGAGTGCGGCCACTGGGGCTGCGAGCTCGAGGACTTTATGTGTCTGCGCTACGAGTGGGACCGGCTCTACGCCTGCGCAGGTAGCGCATTGGCTCTCAATGATGCGCTGCTCGTGGTCTGCTTCGTCGTGCTCCAGTTGCTGTTCATGTAATTATCAGAGGCTATGGAGATGGAGTTACGTGTTGAGGCTACGGATGGCGTAACTCTTGCGTAACCTTTCGAAGAAAGCAACAATGATGATTGCATGGAAAGTGTTGGAAGATGGCGAGCTGCTGTGTGAAGGCTCGTTCACTGCAGCGCTGCTGTACACTGGATCTGGTGATGGAGTGACGATGCGTGGGGTGCAGCTCGTGCCGCTGGTGCGTGTCAAGGTGCGCGATTTGCTGCAGCAGCGGGCGACAGTGGACAACAGCGACGCTCCATCGTTCATCGAGTTCCCGATCGACAGGGACGCGCTCGCCATTGAGCGCCCAGAACAGTGTCTACAGCGCGCAGGAGGTGGTGCTGGTGCTGAGACGAGACGGGAGTGGACGTGCAGGCTTGAGCTGATTCAGAAACTGCCGTTGTCAGCACTGGAAGCACGCGATAAGTCCTGGTTCGACACAAAGATCGACCGCGCAGTCGATTTGCGAGCACGCGGCAATAATTGTTTCAAGAGCGACAAGTTCAAGGCTGCAATACGCTATTACAAGAAGGTACGAACTTGTTTGTGTCACTATGCATCATCCCTGAGCTATCTACTTACACGCATATATATAAAAATTATAGGCCCTACGATGGCTCGAGTGTCCAGCGGACTGCGCCTACGACACTGAGGAAGCCGCAGTCGTCGACCCCATCGCGCTCGCCTGCCACAACAATCTCGCGACGAGCTACTGGAAGCTAAATCGCTGTGAAAAGTGCATTTCACACGCGACTTTGGCTCTAGAGCGCGATCCGCAGAGCGTCAAGGCGCTCTTCCGCCGCAGCCAGGCGCTAATCCAGACAAAGGCGTTCAGCGAGGCCGTGTGCGACCTCGAGAGGGCCGCTGAGCTTGAGCCCGACAACAAACTCGTTCGTACGTTTATCAGCAGTCTTGTTGGGTTATATTGGTGAAAACCTGGGATTATTACTGACTGAAGCTTGCTGTTGCTGGTTGCTATTTAAATTGTGACTGCAGGCTCGGCTCTTGAGCGCGCACGAGCGGCGCAGGATCAGTTCACCGCCAAGCAGAAGCACGCGTTCGCCAAGCTCTTCTAACCCTCAGCAAGCCGAGACACGGATAAGCACAAATGAACTGAGCGGGGACGATGGAGCTAAGTTAAACAGGGAGGGGCTTCATTTTCATTTGATGTTGGTCATAAATCAAAAACAAAGTCCTTCACTTTCTACCAAAACATGCTGGTGAATGAGCTGCAAAGCCATCCATCCACGCATGCTCAAAACACTGCCGACACCTGGTGATGTTGCCATTTCTCGCTCGCGCTCAGCCCGAGAAGCGCTCTTTATCAAAAGTTTCCAGTTAATTAAGATACTCCTCTAGTGAGCGGCTCTATTAAGAAATCACCATCGGGGGGGTCAAGCCTCCATGATGAAAATTAATAAAGCGCTTGCTCGACAAAAGAAGAGGCACGCCAGGCACGTTGGACAGGGAGTGGACCGAGGTTCGCTTGCGCTTATTCGTCCGCGCCGCCGACAGCACGGGTGTAGATGTACTGGCAGTGGTGAGCGAGCACGCGGGTGATCGTGCCGGCCTCCTCGAGCTCGTGGATCGACGCGCGCGCGAGCGCGGCGTTCACCTTGAGGCGCTCCACGATGGCGGACGCGGTGATGAGCTTCATCTGTTCATTGTGGGATAGATTATAATAGAGAGTGGTGAGCCAAGGTGGATAAGCGTTGAGTGACCAGATGGATGAATGGAGGGCGTACCTTGGGGACTTCGTTGAGAAGACGCTCGTAGGTCTCCTGGTCGTAGAGCACCTTGTTGGCGACCTTTTCGCGGACCTTACCCTTGGACCACTTCTTCTTGCCCTTGCCCTTGCCACCGGCCATGGCGGCGGCCATCTTCTGCTCCTTGGTCTTTTGCTGCGTCTTTGGCGGCTGTTCAAAGAGAAGATCATTGCAATCGTTAGCGACTCTGGAAGTGTACATGCGCTTATACTGGGCTGTTGACGAGCATCGCTGGGCTCATGCGCCTGTGTGTCTATGCACGCGGGTCAGACAGGAAGCGCTGGTTGAGCAGCAAACAGCAGTGGGTCTCGAACGGGTCACGCATCGCATGCGGGTAGCTCCACTCGACATGGCTACTGTTTCATTCATAGCTGGTCTGTTCTGGTTCTCGAGCTCCTTCTGGTCTTTCTCTGGTTGCTATTCGATGCGCTCAGTCGGGTGGCAATGACTGCATCGTTGATTCTGCTTCGCGCTGTGCATATCCGCTCTCCGCTAATAATCACCACTCGATCAGCAATGACGCACATCACCTCGCTCTCTCGACCCGATCTGACCCATTCGCTGAATGGATATGCTGCTGCTGCGGAAGCGACCCGCCCGTGACGACCCCGTCACGCCAACACGCACAGCGACACACGATCCCAGCGAGCACTCATTCATCCGCTCATGCATTCATCCCGCCTGCTTACCATGGTTGCTTCTTGGTTTGCTTAGCTCCCTGTTTAAATGGCTAGTGTCCGCCGCTATTGCGCCGCGGAGCCTCATGCTCGAGACGCCCAACCAGCCATCCATTCCACAAACCGCACGCTGACCGGTCCGCCGCCATCAATCTGAAAGCTGAACCGCGGTCCGAAACCAGGTGAACCGCGGCTTTTAAATCTGGGAATCTGAGTGAAATACTGATTCCAAACCTGATTCTAGCGGACGAAATCGGACAAAATCAGACAAAATGGCTCCAACACGAAGAGCTTCGTCACCTTGGTAATAGAGATGCATTGGACATTCATTAGCTGTCCTCGGGGCTTACGTATAACGCGTCACTCCACTATACAGCTCGCCCTAAAGCGCCGCGTTCTTGATGACCTGCTGGAGCGTGTACACCTTGCCCGGCGCGAGCTTCTGCTGCTCGCTGACGCGGCCCGGCTCGACGCAGACCATAGTGAGGTACTCGTCGTCGCCAAAGTCGCCCATGCCCTTGGATTTTTCGATCCACGGGTTCCACACGACGGCGTCGCTCGGTTGCGCACCGGAGAGTGGCTCGTGGTCGAGAAACGCCGCCTTCTCGATGATCACGACGTGGTTCTTCCCGTCCGGCCCGCGGATGCGAACCACGATCTCCGACGGGGCGTTCGCGTACACGCTGTCGGTCTCCTTGTCAAAAGTGATCGCCGTGCGCTCCTCCGTGTTGCTCGTGCCACTCACCTTGTCCTGGTAGTGGAGGCCCTTGAGCCCCTCGACCTGCACGCCGCCGTTGCGGACGTCGTCCACCGTGAGGTACGTGTGCAGCAGCGCCTGGAACGCGATCTCCGCGCTCGACGTGTTGCGCACGTGCAGCGCTGTGACGAGGCTGCTCGGGAAGAGCTTGATCTCGTACGTGAGCTCAAAGTCCACGGGCCAGACCGCGCGCGTGCCGTCGTCGGACGTCAACCCAAACGTCGCGACAGTCGGCGCGTCGCTGTCAGCAGTCGTCTGGCTCAGCAGCGTGAGTTTCCACTGCGTGGATGTGCGCGCGATGCCGTGGTTCGGGAAGCCCGGCGCGCTGCCGAAGATCGGGAACACGAGCGGGATGCCGCCGCGGATCGGCTTACTGCCGTTGAGCGCCGCCTGCTTGGACACGAAGAGCACGTTGCGCATCGGTTCGTCCGCCGTGTAGAAGGACGTGACGGTCGCGCCGTAGAGGTGTACTTCTGCGCGCGCCCCCGACGGGTGCGTGATCTCCACAGTCTTCTGCGCCATGCTGCTTGCTTGCGTGGGATGGTCTTGTCTTGATGAGCTCTTCTTGGGACAAATATTGTCGAATGCGTGCATGGAATCTTGGATCTCAAAATCAATCGACACATCGTTGATGACGGCAGTGTCGCTTTCCAAATCCTTTTTACATACAAAAACCTTTCTATATCAAAGATGAGCAAAACAAATTGCGAAATAACCTGTTTAAAAAATGTCTTCACCTGCATATTGATAAATACTTGCTTTAAAAAATGTACTTTATACGTTACGACATACCGTTGTATATGTTATCCACCCCAGCTTAAACGTTGCGACTTTTTCCATCAAAAATCAAACTCTCAAGGCTTTTCACAGAACAGAAGCAAGGCAACATGGCGAATCCGGACGCGATCGAAGTGGTCGCGAGCGGCGGCGGCGGCGATGGCAGGAGTACGCATGCGGTGATGCCGGCAGACGTCCAGGACGACGACGAAGTGCAGTCGCAGCAGTCGGCCAAGCTGCTGCTGCGCAAAGTGGCGACGCGCGCGCGCCGCAGCGGCTTGCGCGTGGCGCTGGGCGTGATCTTCTTCTTCGGCTTCTCGTCACTCGTGCTCACGGCGCGCAGCGCGTCGTTCTCGCACGCGTGGCACCGCTCGTTCGGCGGCTCGTCGGCGAACAGCGGCGGCGCCAGTACCAACACCAACATATTGCGCCACACCACGCGCACCGTCGTGCCCGTGCTCGTGCACAGCGAATTGGACCAGTTTGACAGCAACGCGAGCGCGATCGAGGACACAGCGAATAAGAACACGAATACAAACCTGGAGCTGCGCTCTATCGCCGACACGGACACCGACACCGACACAACAACAACAACAGCAGCAGCAGCGACCATCAGAACAGTACCAGAGTCCATAACGACGGATCAAGCGAAAGCCCCAGCGTCGCCGCCAAAGTACGCACTGCTGCGCGTGATCGGCAACGCGCTGCCGCCGCGCCACGACCCCGCGCGTACACTACGCAACCTGCGGTTCATTCTCGAGCACGAGCGTCTTGATGACAAAGACGCATCAGCTGAGCTCGCGAAGCATTGGGTCGTGAACCGCATTTTGGCTACCGAGCTGCTCGACCAGATCATCGCTTTGCTTCGTGAATTCAGCGCAGAGTTCACGGAAATCCCGTTTGATCTGCACACATTTGCGCAGCAGCCGTACCGCGTGGTGACGGAGGACGGCGGCGTCGACCGCGTACACTTTGAAGCGACGGGCGACGGCGTGACGCAGGTCCAGGACGAGTGGACGCGCGTGCAGCAGCAGAACGAGATCTTCGACGCGAAGAACCGCTACGCGCTCAGTGTCAATGCCGCGCGCAACGTCATGCTCGACATTGGCCGAAGAATGGGCGCGCGCTGGATTTTCCCCTGGGACCAGAATTGCTTTCTCACGAATCAGGCCTGGCGGCTCATCAAAACGGACCTGTCGTACCAGGACAAGCTCGTGGCTCAGGCCACAGGCAGTAGGAACGCACGCCAGTCGCCTCAACTAAAGTACTTTGTTACGCCCATGGACCGCCTCATCCAGGAGAACGACGTGGTGCTCTCGCCCGAGTACAAGGCGGACCCGTGGGCCGAGCCGCAGATCATCTTCCGCGAGGACGCGCTCGAGCGCTTTGACGAGCAGTTCCGGTATGGCAAGCGCGACAAGGTGGCGCTGCTCGTGCGGCTCAAGATCGCAGGACCCTGGAGCGAGTGGGGCTGGAGCCGCTGGGAGAAGCAGCGCACGTCTGCCAACCTCTCGAGTGACATTGAGGGCGTCACGGTGCCGCAGACTGGCTACGTCGTGAGGTTATACTCAGGCGTCGCGGGCTTTGAGGTGAACGACAAGGCCGCAGCCTTTTGGCGCGAACTTAAGCGTGGCGAAGCGGTCGTCAACGTGCTTAACGGCCTCGAGAAGCGCGTGATGAAAGAGCTCTTTGATTTCAAGCCCGAGACGCTCACTGTGTACAGCACCACGAAGATACAGCAGATGCAGCGAGAGTACCAGGAGAAAGGCTCCAAGGGCACACTGCACGCACTCGTGATCGACGCGATGCAGACGCTCCGAGTGGACGCGCTCTGGACCGTCACGAGCAACGAGCCGCTGGACAAATTCAAGCAGCGCAACGTGTTTTCCAACTATTTCGACAAGTCTGAGAGCGGCGACGACGCGCAGCTGATCAAGCACATGGTGTACAACACGACGGCGCTGACGCTCGTGTGGCAGATCACGGGCGAGCCGCGTTTTGCAGAGAAAGCGGTCGAGGCATTACGAGTCTGGTGCGTGAACGAGACGACGGCCATGAACCCTGCGCTCTTGGACTTTACGGACCTGTCGCATCGGGGGCTGGAGATTGGCAGTCCGGCGTACTGGGTCGGCGTCGCGAGCGGCATCCGGCATACCGTGATCATCCCGTACCTGCTGGACGCTTTGCGCCTGCTGTTTGATGAGACCAAGTTGGCGTCTACTGTCCTTCCTGGGGAAACGAAGAAGCAGATTACCACGTGGGTCGCGCAGCTCTACACGCACTTGAGGACAGCGGCCCATCCACTCCAGAAATTCCACTCGGCATCGTCACTCTATGGCCTGCAGTACGACCTCCAGGTGGCGTCCATGGCGGCCTTTCTCAACGACTCGGTCGCGTTCCGCTACACGCTCGGCACGATGCAGGGTCGCCTCGTGACCATGGTGGACGCTGGAGGACACCTGAGTGTCCCCCTGGGTGTCGCGCAGCAACCGTACGCGCTGCTGAGTCTCGCGACCTGGGGCCAGGCGCTCGACGTGGCCCAACAGCTCAACATGACGGCCCACCTGTTCCAGTTCGACCTCACGCCCGACCGCAAGCAGGAGCTCGCCACCAGCAACAGCACTGGCTCAGAGGGCCTGCTCTGCCGCTTGGTCGCCAGGCAGATCCCGTGCTGCGACCATCCAGCGAGCAGTAAGGTCATTGCTGGCGGTGGGGCGCTCTACGAGGGCGAATGTGTCAAGATGCTGCAGAGCGCGACGCCCGTGGACTTGTTTATTTACCGCCGCATCGTGCGCCACGCGCTGCCGCAGTGTCCATCGCTCGAGAAGAGCTGGTCGTGCGCGAGTCTCGCGGCAATTGAGATCGCAAGCGAGAAGCTCAGCGCCGCGGAGCTGAGCCGGTACCAGCTGCCGCCGTATCCGTTTCTGTACAAGTAGGTTCGTCGAAGAACAGTAGATTAGTAGATCAACAGCTTGGAGAAGAACTCGATGATAGTGAAGAAACAGAGGGAGAGTAGGTAAAATAGGAGAGATGACTTTGCTGTTTATGTGTGGTGTTAGAAATCGTTTGCTATGGCTGGCGCTCTGAGCTCTCAGCAGATGAAGTCCACTGCTGAGATCTGCTGCTGGTGTCCTGTATGGTAGAGCCACGGGTCTAGTCTCTGGCTGCTGCCTTCATTCTCATAGTCGCCACTGCTTATGCTGTCCTGGAACGCGTAGCTATCGCCTTCATTCACAGCTTTTGTGACTTTCATCGTCACTGGCAGCATCAGCAGATGACTGTGCGGGTGCTGGATGCAGAGCGGCACCCAGCCGTGCTCAAAGTGGAAGAACACGAGCGACGAGACCATGATGCCCAGCATCACGTCCACCGTGTAGTGCTTCCGTCCCGAGACACAGAGCGCGGCCAGTGTCAACAGGAACGCAGCACCCAAAGTCCACCGCAGCTTGGAGAAGCGCACAAAGTGGCGGTCCATCGTGCGCAGGTAGAGCAGCAGCGCGCTGTTCGTGTACGCCATGTGGCCCGAGAAGATAAGGTCGCCGCACGAGTTGAACTGGCCGTACATGGGCCCAACGCGCGTGACAATGTCGATCCAGGACGTCGGCGGGAAATACCGTTCGCTGCCCGGGCGGCAGTGCGGCGCCGGGCCCGGGAGCGACGTGAGCGAAACCGTGAGCATGCGCAGCGCGTACGAGACCGCGGCCACGCGGAAGAACGTCGCGATGACACGGCAGCGGTTCTCGCGCGTCATGAAGAGCGTCTGCAGGAGGCCGAGCACGGGCATGACGGCCGTGAGGATGTCGCTGAGCGGCCGCCACTTCGAGTCGTCGCTCTGCGCCGGGATGAGCATGAATCCCAGATCACGGAGCGGCACGGTCGACGGCGCGTGCAAAAAGAACGCGATGTTGGTCGAGAAGACCATGGCGAGTGACACGGCGATGAAGATCTCGAGGTGGTCTCCGAGTCGACGCACGTCGTCGCCGCATTTCGCACGCACGCCACTGCGGAAGTAGAGCAGCGAGAGCGTGAACATGGCCCAGAGCGCGCCGCTCTTCAGGCGTTTGTGCGGCGGCTCGTCCGGCTCGACCACGAACTTGAAGAAGAAGATCCAGTCGGCGACCGCGAGCACGACGATGAGCACGAGCAGCACTTTCCAGAACGCAAAGCCCAGGACCTCGCGCACGTCGACGCTCCGGCAGAGCGCGCAGAACCAGCCGTGCGCGTTCTGGCTCTTGATCTTCACCACGTCGTGGCGGCCGCAGCTGTTATCGGTCTTCATACTGCTGCTGTTGGCGAGCAATTTCGAGCCCGAGGCCGTGCGCGTGCACTCATCGCCCTTGCCACCGCCGCCCATGACGTCACTGCTACTGCTCATGGTGACGGCCATCGCGTCGTCCAGATCCAGAGCGATGGTCACCGCCGGGCCCGACATCTTGCGCTTGGTGCGCGAGAAGAAGGACGGGAAGAGCGCCGCCATAGTGAGCCAGCCACTCGGTCACTAAGTCGCTGTCGTGGGCTGGGCGCGGAAACGGACCGATCGCTGTGACGGCGCAATGCGGATAATGGCTGAGTGAGTGACTGGAGAAGCCAATGAACAGGCGATGGTAGATTTCCCCTGCTTCCCTCTTGCCGCGCTGTTATAAATAGCCCTTCGGTGAGCGTCCTTTCGGGATCTTTTTTTCTTGAGTTCTGGCTCGTAAATGAGTCGATGGATCGGCTGGACGGCGCGAATAGAATACGACAGGGGCTTATCCGAATGGCTGTCGCGAATGCTGGATGGGGGCTGGATGCGGACGACGGCGCCTGAGTCACCAAGTTGCTGGGAAGACACGGGAGCGCTGGTAATGATGGCTGAGCTGAGAAGGCGGATGTGATTGAGAGAAGAATACAGTTTGGAGCGCTTCGCAGGTTGCTGCTTGCGGTGCCAACGGGGGTTATTGCGATTGGGTAACTCGATACAAAAAATAATTAATTAAGAGGACGATCCATGATTGGATCTTGAAAGGTTATGACTAAAGTGTGATGAGGTTATGATTGTGATGCAACATTCTGATTCTGAAATCAAAGAAACAATAGAGTCGTTCAATCTTTCAAGAAAACAGTTTTTGTTTTTACCGTATTTCCTATGTAGAGCAATACACTATCTTAAGACATACACCATGAAATTGACCAATAAGGGACCAGCATTACGTTTGCTCAAATTTCTATCTTGAGACATACAAATCGTAAAATACAATAACCTACGTAATTTACATTGATCCGCAGAGCGCCAATCATTTCGGATCCAGCTTCATGGCGACGAAAGCGTCGCCACAAGGGAGACCGCGCCTTGACGGTGTCGGTCTCCACATACAGCAGTACAACATGAACGCGGAGACGGTCGACAAGAAGCTGAACGTGCTCGCCGTGCTAGAGACGACCAACGACATGCGAGCTACGATACTGCGGTGCTATCCGAACATATCCGACGTCGCGTACAAGTCGAAACGGATCCAGATTTACAGCTGGAAAAAAGCGCACCAGAAACTGCGCGCTGCCGCTCAAGCCAACAAGGGCGGCCACGGCAAGATTCGCGACAAAGGTACGGCGACGCTGCTCACCTATGAGCTAGAGAATGAAATTGTTCGCTTTGTGAACGAGTTGCGGAAGGAGGGCGTTCCAGTGTCAATAGCCATA
>JAASFY010000440.1:0-22739 GCA_023334035.1 Globisporangium okanoganense
CAAGGTCAAGACTCCCAGGATTTGATCACTCTCTCGCTCGTCCTAGTGCAGCCACGCAAACTTGAAGCTGTAGTCGACGCCAAAGTGGTCGAGCGACGTCTGCACCGTGAAGACGACCCAGAGGATGAGCTTGGACTGCACGAGCTGCCACTGTGTCTCAAGTACGAATGCGAGCTGCTTCAGTGGCGAAACTCGCAGCTTCCGATACAGTAGCACAGAGAGCAGGAGGAACGACACGACCTCGAGGCTCGCGTACACCATGACGTTGGCGATATTATTTCGCAGCAATACCTCGTCGAGATCCCGCAGACTCACGTAGAACTGGCGATTGGACAAGTGCGAGATGGTGCCCAGGTAGATGCAGTAGATGGCCGGGATGATCACTTCGGTGAACTCGATGAGCAGCAGGAACTCGGTGAAGTGGAGCAGCTGGAGCGTCTGATGGACGAAGAGCAGGCGATTCTCGGGACTCATCATCTGCAGCATCTGCTTCTGCGCGTCGCTGAGGTTTGTCTTTGATGCCTGGGCCGACACCTCTTCGAGAACCAATCTCGAAATGGGGCTATCTGGGCGACGCTCACGTTCGGAAACCGCTGCGTCGGGGGTCGGTCCTGATCCTCCATTGTCTTGGAGTTCTTGCCCATCCAGCTGCCACGCTGGCTTTGGCTGACAGTGGCGGCAGGTTTGATATCCTTGTCGACCACTTTGCTAGAGGCTGAAGTCTCGAGACTTGCTACTTGCTTCTGCTCAGGAAGGACGGCCCATTGGCTTGGACTTCGCACTTGAGAGTGATACCGCAGCAATGGACTCGTCTGGAACTGCTTGTCGATCGAGAGAAGGTACATTGCCGAGTCCAGCAAGTTCATGTCTCTGTACACTGAGCTGACTGGGATTATAGCCACCTGCTGCGTCGTGACTGGTTGTGTGTTGCTCAGTGCTGGGTTGCCGTCGCTGCTGTCATTTCGCAGCAGTTTGTGCAGCGACTTGAGCATCACGTCTGCGTCGTGCAGACCCAAGCACGCGTGCACGAAATCCGAGGCCATGAGCACGATCGTCGTGTTGATGGACGTCGACCGCTGCGTGCAGTAGGCGACGAAGAGCGCGTGGAAGATCTCGACGTTGAAGATCACCATCTCGGGCTTGAAGTCATCCATGTTGCGAAAACAATACCCGAGGCAGTTCTTCGCAATGGTTTTCATGATTGGCAGCAGCATCGCGAACGCGGTCTGCGGCGCCGCCGTGAGGCCAATGAAGACAAAGTTGTACACTGGATACACGTAGATCAGAGCGACCTGGGCTACCACGACGAGGACGTAATTGAGCAGATCGGACTGGATCGCCGGGTTCTCACGCACGCGTCTCCATCATATGCACGCTGATGTGGCTACGAGAAACGCACAGCACCCAGGCGACCCGAGGGTGATCGTGAACGGCAGCGGGTACCCAATCACACACGCCAACCCAAATACGATTGCCGTCACACCAGCTAATGCAATAAGTGCCACCACGACGTTCTGTCTGATGGACATGCGCATCGCGGGGATGAAATGGCGACACTGTTCCATCACGATGGTATTGATGAGCCACGTGATCAGGAACGCTCGGAACCAGAACGTGTGGCTGTACTTGAGCCCCTTCGTGGGCGCCTCGAGCGGGATCAGATCGGCGAGAATGACGCTGAGCAGGCACGGCAGCGGCGTGACGAAGGTCACAAGCAGCGTGTGTGAGACTTGTTCGTAGTGAGTAGCGCTTGAGGTTGTGCAGGCGCTCGACCGAGTACTTGCCGTGGAGCTCGACCTGCCACGACTCCCACGTGTGAACGGCCTTGGCCCACGACCCCTGGAGCATTTGCTGTTGTCGTCGAGCACTGCCGAAGAGGACTCTGATTTGCGAATGACTAATCACTGAGTTCTTGCTCGTCGAGATGTTTCAGGTTCTCACTTGACGACCTCGCCATAAAAATACATCGCGCCCTCGGTGCCAGATCGAGCGAGAAATAGACTTTGCTATATAATCCCTCGACGCCCAGGTAAGACTTGATTTGGGATGCTACAGCGATTGCATAGCAGCAATGAGGTGGACGAAACACAAAAGACGGTATTTGCAGAGCGGTTATCGAAGGATGTTGTACCATGGCGAGCCAGCAGTCCAAATTTCTGCATGCCACTATGCTCTTGGGTGCTGCTGCTGGGCGGCTTGCAACCAGAGAAACTGGAAGCTATAGTCGACGCCGAAGTGCTGCAAGGTCGTCTGCACCGAGAAGACGACCCAGAGGATGAGCTTGGACTGCACGAACTGCCACTGCGTGGCGAGCACGAAGGCGAGTTGGCGCACGGGCGAGATCTTGAGCCTGCGGTGCACCATGACGCAGAGGAAGACAAACGATAGCACTTCGAGCGACGCGTAGATGAGCACGTTGCCGATCTTCTTCCCGAGCGTGGCGTAGTCAATGGAGCTCAGCTGAGGGTAGAAGGCTCGGTTCGGAAGGTTGATCACCGCCATGAGGTACACGCCTACAGAGCGTTATCCAAAAGCATGGAAGCAAGAAATCGTCAGCTGCGTCAAAGGCAGAAGACACCAAATTCAAAGCTAAGCACCAAGAAAGAGCAGGCGAGGCTCACGCACAGTAGATGACTGGGATCATCACTTCCGTGAACTCGATCAGGAGCAGGTACTCGGTCAGGTGCAGTAGCTGCAGCATCTTCTGCACGTACACGAGCTTGCCGGACTCGCTCATGGCGTCGATGAAGCGCTGCTCCTCGCCAGTGGGATTGAGAAAGTCGGAGCTCGAGAAGAGTATCGCGAAGGAGGACTTTCGCAATTCTGAGTGCTTCCGCTGCTGCTGGACACCCCCTTGAACCAGATCACGAGCCTCGTCTTGAATCTGATCTCGCTGTTGAGACAGTGGCGGTACTGGCCACGCCGTTGCTGACTGGTCTGACCCGGTTGAATTCGCAAGCGCCGGCAGCTCGGCTTGCTCTGAGCCCACAAGCAGAGGGTTACTGGGGACAATGGAGTTTCTTGAGAGCGCTCTTCGGTTCCCTGAACGAGGAGCTGATTTGATGCTGGGGGTACATGCGAGCACTTCGTACGTGCTCATCCACCTCACTTGTGACTCGAAGCGAAAGAGCAAGCTCTCGTCCTGCATCTTTGCATCACTCTGCACGATCTTTGCGACCAGGTCGAGCGTGCCCCAGTCCCGTGTCAGCTTGCGCTTGTCGCTCAGGGCGTGTCTGCTTTGCATACGACCCACGTGCTCGTCGGCTCGACGGCTGTCATCGATAGCCAAGTGCGTAGCGACGATCACGGTGTAGATGTCTCGCATGATCCGATCAACGTCGTAGAGTGACATACACGCTTGGAAGAAGTCGGTCGCCATGAGCACGATCGTCGTGTTGATGGACGTCGAGCTCTGCATGCAGTAGGCGACGAAGAGCGCGTGGAAGATCTCGACATTAAAGATCACCATCTCGGGCTTGAAGTCCTCGGTGTTGCGGAAGAGGTAACTCATGGCGTTCTTGGCGAGGATCTTCATGACTGGCAGCAGCATCGCGAACGCGGTCTGCGACGACGACGACAGGTTCACGAACGCAAAGTTGTACGCTGGGTACACGTACGTCATTGTGAGTTGTGCGGTTGCAACGAGCACGTAGTTTTTGAGCTCGGCCTGTAGCGCTGGGTTCCCTCGAATATGTCTGCCCCACACGACCTTGCATGCAATGAGCAAGAGCACACAGCAGCCAGGAGAGCCCAGAGCGATGAGGAACGGCAGCGGGAACCCGATCTCGTACGAGAGGCCGACCGCAAAGCACGTGCCACCGCCGGACGAGAAGAGCGACACGAACAAATTCTGGCGCACGGACATGGGCAGCCGCGGGATGAGGAGCCGGCACTGCTCGAGCACCGTTAAGTTCATCATCCACGTCGTAAGAAAGACGCGGACCCAGAACTTGGAGCTGTGCGTGAGCCCTTTCTCGGGGGCCTCGAGCGCGATCGACTCTGTGCCGATGACTGCCGCGAGACAGGGCAGCGGCGTGAGGAAGAGCACGACCAGCGCGCGCCGCAAGCTCGTGTGCTCGCTGTAGAGCTTGAGGTTGAAGAGCCGCTCGACCGAGTACTTGCCGTGGAGCTCGATCTGGAGGTACTCCCACGCGTGCACCACGCTTGCGCCTACTTTCTGCCCTAGGTTCATGTTGAATCACAGTCTGATTAGACCACTGAGAGAGGGCTGGTGGGGAGCAGCTTGCGAGCCTGATCGATGAATGGATCGACCGGACACTCGGCTGAGTGAAGACATACGTGGGAGGCAAAACGGAAAGCTTGCTGCTCGTCCTGGTCCTGTTGTTGAGCTATCTCTGGACGAAGGTTAACCTTCCCATAAGCTTAATTTACACTGAGTAGATCGCTGTCCTCCAATCCACAAGCGCCGGCGCGATGATTCTATATGGTTAATTCGGCTGGTGGTGGTGGAGCCACGCGAAAGTAAAGCCATAGTCAACGCCAACGTGGTCCAGGGCCGCCTGGAGCACGAACGAGACCCAGAGCACGAGCTTGGACTGGACCTGCTGCCATTGGGACTCGAGCACGAACGTGAGCTGCCGCACTGCAGAGATGCGCAGCTTGTAGCGCAGCAGCAGCGCCATCGCGACCAAGGACACGAACTCGAGCGACGCGTACAGTAGCACATTCGCCACGTTGTTGTGCAGTTTATCGGCGTCAATGTCGCGCAGCTGCGCGTAGTAGACGCGATTTGGGAGCTGGAACGAGATGATCAGGTACGCACTGTAGACCAGCGGGATGAATACTTCCGTAAACTCGACCAGCAACAGGAACTCGATCCAGTAGAGCAAGCGGAGCACGTGCTGCACGAAGCGCACGCATGACTCATCGTCGAGACTCAGCACCACGCGTTGTTCCTCTGCGCTAAGGTGATGATCACCATTTAAATGGAGGGCTGCTGCTGTTGATTCGGATGGCTGTATCCGCGAGCTCTTTGGCAAGCTGTTAGCAATGGCTATATGCCCGAGCTTAGACTCTGGCAGCACGTCTGCTTTGTCATCGGTCTGTGGTGGCGGTGGCTGGATCCGGTGGTGGTCCGACTGACGTGAGCTCGGCTTCTCTGTCGTTATCCCATTCGCTGTGGTCACGCCGGCGCCCTTAAACGTCGCGTTCTTCAGCGGGAACATAACAGTCGTCCGGACAGCGGTCAAGCTGCTCGGGAGGATGCGCGTGGCCTTGAGCCGCGTCTCGTGGGACCGCTGGAGATCTTTGAGTCGTTCTCCAGCAGGTAGATCACGGCCTTGATTAGATCGATGCGGCGCCACAAGGCCACGTCTTCTTCATTCATTCTCTCTAGGATGCTAGTGTTAAACTCGTCGATTGCTGCGTTGACCTTGTGGAGCGAGAGCACCGCATGCACAAAGTCCATTACGATGAGCACGATCGTGGTGTTGAAAGATGAGGTGTTCTGCAGACAGCACACGACGAAGAGCGCGTGGAAGATCTCGACGTTGAAGATGATGAACTGCGGCTTCGAGTCCTCAACCTCGTGGAGTAGATAGCTCATGAGGTTCTTCGCCGAGAGCTTCATGAATGGGAGGAGGAGCGCAAAGGCGACTTGTGGGAACCCTGAGAGCCGCTTGAAGAAGTACGTGAACGCTGGGTACACGAATGTGATCGTGGACTGGAACCCAAACACGAGCGTGAGTTTGACGAACTGGCGCTGTAGTGGAAGGTTGCCTTGAAGACCGGTCCCTAAATGATCCAGATGCTGAGCGTAAAGAGCGAGAACCAGCCTGGGCTGCAGAGCATCAGGCAGAACGGCAGCGGGTAGTCGATCCAGCACGAGAGCCCGAATCCGATCGCCGCGGAGCCAGTGGAGATGAAGAGCGACACGGCCGCCGCCAGAGGCGAGCTCAGAGGCAACTGCACGACGAAGTACCGGTACTGGTCCAGGATCGTGAACGAGATGCACCACACGATCCACACCGCACGCAGCCAGAAGGTGTGGCTGTGCGCGAGTCCCAGCGTCGGTGACTGGAGCGGGATGCGGTCCGCGACCACCGCTGCAGTGAGACAGGGCAGCGGCGTGAGCAGTAGTATGACGATGGCTCTCGCGAGGCTCGTGTGCTTGGCATAGTGCTGAAACGTGAAGAGGCGCTTGACCGAGTACTTCCCCTGGCGCTCGACGTGCAGCGCGTCCCATTTGCGAAGGAGAGCACCCCAGCACTTGCGCAGCGGGACCGCCACCATGCCTGCTGACTACTGGTTTGGTGAGTTATGATAGAGGAGAGAGAAATAGTATTGAGCGCCAAAGGGGACTGGAGAGCGTTGAGCCGAGTATAGTTTTTGAACCCCCACAGCGCATCGATCTTTCGCGAGCCTTGGGTTGATTTTGGCTGGTCATAACGAGCGGTGCAGCAAAAAAACGTGAGCAATCGGCTCGATGTTGACAACCGCCAGCGTGAGCATTCACTCTTAAACAAGAACGAGCGAGCTGTCGCGCAACAGTTGCGACTCACAAGAATAGTTTTTCTTTACGGTTTTACGTCCACCTCTTGAAGTCTCATCAGAGAGACGACCCCCCCAGCACCAGCACCAGCACCACCTCCAGAGTTTACGGAATACTGATGCTTTGCAAAATCGCATTTTGTCGATGGTTCAGCTTGAAAATTTGCTTGTATCGTAACCTACTTTACCAGAGTACACACCAGCGCCCTCGTTCTCAACGCCGGTGGTTTGCCACCACGCTATAATAATTTGAGCCAACAACAGCATCTTGTAAATTGGAGGTTGATCACGGCCAGTGTAGCCATGTTGAAGAACCGCCCAATCGCGAAGAAAACGTCCCACGAGCCAGCCCAGCTGGTGAACTGTTGCACCATTACCATCAGGTAAGCGCGCACAGAGACGGCGCCACCTCACGCCACGCCACTTTATGGACAGAGCACCCACAGGCAGATTTGGGACGCAACATGAAATGTTCTCTCATGATAAGACAGGAGAAACAAGTTCCGGTGCTTTGAGTGGTCTGCTGCCTGCGCTTTCTCTGAGCCCCTTGCTGTTTGTTCATCGCAAACGTGTTTGCTTGGGACTCGCACGAGTGGGAACCAATGAGCAGAGACCAGCCCAACAAACGACACTTGCGAGACGACATGAAGTTCAGTTTGCTTTTCCTTTCAGCGCGGTATTGTATGCTTGTGGTTGAGCTCCACGTGCGTCACAATCAACAAGTGCGGAGCAATTTGACACTTCTGGCGCAAACATCGCGGTCCGCAGAGCCAACCTCATCTGCACGACCGGTCAGAGTTTGTGCGAATAGTGGTCGCTCCGCAACACAGTTCGTCCTGCATCGCTTCACGTTTTCAACATGCTTGCTTGTGTCAAGATTTTAAGACTGCATTACACAATGATACTCCTCTTGCAGCATTAACTTTTTTTAAAATAAAAAATAGTAACATTTCCACACAACATGAAAAGCCCCGGTGTGCTTTGCGAGTGACACGAGAGAGAAGATCCCTTGGGCTCACAAAAGAGGGCGCGGAAAGAAATCGGAAGTCAAGTGTATACATGCAGACCCGCACCTACTGAGCCGTGAGTCCAGCAGCTCTTGCCAGGCGGAGACCCAAGATGAGTCGAAAGTGACAGCTTCAAGGTCCTATCACATTTAATTCCTCTCTTGCTTAAACATGCCAATAGAAGGGTACATCTGATGATTTTATTTTCGACTGTCTACTCATACAAATGAATTATAGCAACTAAAATACTGTCAGCGGAGATGAACCACATGATTCGATAGAACTGATCGAATAAAACAGGTAACATGTCGTTTTGTTTCGTCAACAAGCCTGGTTCAAGTTGAAGCGTTCCGCCGCAGCGCCAAACGCGGTTTTTTTTCTTCTGTTTGGCGGATCGCGTGATAAGGAGAATGCGAATGACTGGCTCACGGATTAAAAATCCGTATCAGGCCTCTCGAAAACAACAGCCTTTCAAGATCTCTTTAACAGCTTTTGCATAGATCCACCACCACCACCAGGTCCTGCAAAAATGTCTTAATTCCCGAGTCACCACGAATTGAAAAAGATCGGACTGACTGGCCTGTCAATAGGATACGGTATTATTATTTTTTGCTGCAGTTCTCAAGTGTGAAGCTGCTAGTTTAAGTCGCTTTTTCATATCAGGAGACTACGACGGGAAGGAAAACAAGCCCCAGCGGAAGAAGAGGAGCTGTTTTGAAAACGAGCGCATCTGCTTTCGATCGATTGTGGTTGCCTGCTGGCTGCTGCCGGCCGGATAGTGCTCCAGCTCAGAATCCATACAAACTCCAAGATGTCTTCGCTTCAGCCGAGCTTCAAGTTGAACTTTGGCAGGACAACAGCTATCTATAGTTTATACACTGCCAATTACCACACCGTAATTGGCTGTTTTCTGCTCAACATACTGTCAAACTCGCTCTGGGTGAAAATTTCTCTCAATGACCCCCCAAACGTGATTATTCCACCCGCCTTTTCAGACACTATCAGCAGCCGCCTGCCACCATCCGCGATGCTCAGACACACCGTACCGTACCGGTACAGCACAGACAAACAAACGCATGTGTTGTGTTGTCAAAAAGCCTGACCTGCAGTCCTCCCGCAGACTTGTCTGCCAGCATCTCGCAGTCTCAACCTCACCTATCTGTTAGCTCATTCCGCAATTTGCGCTCTCACCACCACCCCACCACCACCTTCATCACCAGCCTCATTCCACCATCATGGAGAACCCGCGCACGTCGACCGACTACCACAACCTCGAGGAGGCCGCACAAAAGGACCTGCAGCAGCACGACGACGCCGGCGGCCACTCGTCCGCGCCGCCGCAGCTGCCGTTCACGATCAAGAACCAGCACGTGCGCGAGTGCCTCTCCGAGTTCATGTCGACGTTCGTCTACTGCGCCTTCGGCCTGGGCGTGAACGCGCAGGTGATCTTGTCCAAGGCCGCGGCCGGCTCGTACACGAGCATCACGCTCGGCTGGGGCGTGGCCGTGATGCTCGGCATGCACATGGGCGGCGGCGTGAGCCACAGCCACTTGAACCCGGCCATCACGGTCGCGCTCGCGTTCTACCGCGTCTTCCCGTGGAAGAAAGTGCCGGGCTACGTCATCTCGCAGACGCTCGGCGCGTTCTTCGGCTCGCTCCTGGTCTACGCCATGTTCTACCAGGTCATCCACGTGGCCGACCCGACCAAGACGACCACGAACGTGATCTTCCACACGCACCCGAACGCGCTCGTGAACAACAGCGCCGCGTTTTTGACCGAAGTGAGCGCCACGGCGCTCCTCATGATGTGCCTCCTATCGTTCGTGGACGAGAAGAACCGCCCGACGGTCGTGCCTAGTTTCCCGACCTGCGTCGGCATCTTGGTCGTGGGCATCGGCATGTCGTTCTCCATGATCTCCTCGGCCGCGCTCAACCCGGCGCGTGACCTGGGCCCGCGCATCATGCTCGCCATGGTCGGCTACGAAGACATCTTCTCGGCGCACGACTACTACTTCTGGATCCCGATCGTCGCGCCCATTATCGGTGCGATCGTCGGCGCCGGCATCTACCTCGTCATGATCATGGCGCACCACCCGGCCAAGGTCAACAACAAGGGCTTCTTCTAAGCCAGGATGGTGGCCTTTGAAGGTAAACTAGTGGGCGTGACCTACTAATTGGTTGGTCACACGACTGGCAGCTCTCTGCTTTTCTATAACTCTGTCATAAATGAATCAAAACCATGTACTGTGTCTCAAAGTCCCACTTGTAACTGTTTGTCCAGTCATCCTAAAGCTACAGTTCAGTACCGGTACTGATCTACCTAGGCTTGGTCTTGAAACCCGTCGAGCCACTGGACGATACGCAGATGGTGGTTATGACGCGCCTCCTGGCTCGCGGCGCGCAAATCCACCAGTAGAAACGGGTAGTGACAGTGGATCCATATGAGCACCTCGAGTTTGTCCTTGGCCGCACACACGATGTGCGTCACGGGCCCGCAGCCTTCATTCCGATGTGTGCGCAGGAACTCGAGTATGCGAAAGTGACCTGCGATGGCCGCACTGCTCATGGCGCGTAGTGTACAGCCCTCAGTCCGGTTCACATAGAGCCACTGGACGATCTCTAGGCGATTCGCCTTGGCCGCCGAGTTCATCGCGAACGTCGTGCAGCCTTCAGTGCGGTTCGCGTGGAGCCACTGGACCATTTCCAAGTGGCCACTGTCAGCCGCTCGGTCCATCGCCATGGTCGAACAGCCTTCACCACGGTGTTCATGAAGATACTGTACGATCGCCAAGTGACCATTCGCGGCCGCATTATTCATGGCTTCGCTTGTACAGCCCTCACTGCGGCTCTCATGAAGAAACTTGACGATATCCAAGAATCCGTTCTGGGCCGCAGCGTCCATGGCGCCAGTGGTGCAGCCCTCCTGGCGGTTCGCGTGGAGCCACTGGACCATCTCCAAGTGGCCGTTCTCCGCTGCCTGGTTCATGGCCGAAGACGTGCAACCTTCGCTGCGGTTCAAATGCAGCCACTGGACCATTTCCAAGTGGTTGTTTGCGGCCGCCACGATCATCGCGCCGACCGTACAGCCCTCTTGGCGATTTGTATGGAGCCATCGGACCATTTCCAAGTGACCATCACCAGCCGCGGCATTCATGGCAATCGTAGAGCACCCGGCACCTCGGATCGCACTCACCTGGAGGTACTGGATGATCTCCAAGTGGTTCCCCGCGGCGGCGCCGTTCATCGCCTGTCTGGTGCACTCGCCAACACGGTTGGGGCGCTGATTTAGGAACTGTACGATCGCGAAATGGCCATTCGAGGCCGCTAGATCCATGGCCTGTGCCGTCCAGAGCTCGCGCTTGTCACCGTCGCAATGAGCATCGAGCCATTGCAAAATCTCCAAGTGGCCATTGGCCGCCGCTTTCTCGACGGCGTCCGAGGTCAGGCCTTCTTCGCGGTTCATAAAGAGCCACTGGACCATCTCGAGGTGGCCGTTCTCAGCTGCGCCATCGATCGCCTTGACCGAACAGCCCTCAGAGCGGTTCGCGTGCAGCCACTGGACGATTTCCAGCTGGTTGGCTGCAGCGGCAAGGTTGATCGTCTCGTTGTTGCAGCCGGCCTTCGAGTGCTCGTGCAGCCACTGGACACAGTTCAAATGACCGTAGACGGCAGCGCGATGCATCGTGGGCATATCACAATCTCTGGTTCGCACCGAAAAGAGCCATTGAAGCACTTCCAAGTGACCCTCACCGCTCGCGGCATTCACGAATTCGTTCGACTCGAACCACTCGCACTGCGTACTTAGCGGCAGCCGCTCGTAGATCCACTGCAACACATGTAAGTGGCCATTTGTAGCCGCATTCTCAATCATCTTCTCGTCCAGGGCGTCTGGGTAGAGCGCCAATAGCATCTCCAGGTGCGGCAGCTCGCCTACATCCGCAGCGACTCGCAGCGCAGCGCGCACCTGGGAGAGCGTGTCCAGCGCAGCGGCCGTGTGTGTGTACTTACCCGCGTGGACAGCGGTGACAACGCGACACAGCAGTCTCGAGTCACGCGTGTTGGTTGCTTGCACGAGCGTCCAATTGGTCGATACATTGAGGAGCTCGTCGAGCAGTGAGGCGACGTGGGGCAGCGCGTCGATGGTCGGCAGCGCGCGGCAGACGACGTGCACGCTCGTGAGCAGCGGTGGAGGCTGCTGATGCAGGTGGCTGGAGCTCATGGTTAGGGAGCGTGGGTGTAGATCTGGATGGCTGGGCTGTTGTTCTTTTGCTGGTGTCGTGGGAGCGAGTGAGCTTCAAGAGCTCCTATTTTGCCACAAAAGTGAACCCATTGACCGGAGATAGTGTAATGTGACATACATTATTAGCAAGATTTGACTCGGTTGAACCAGTTAACCAACAAAAAATCATTTTTTCGGATGTTTGGGTGTGTTATGGTCTGGGTGATTCGTTTTCGATTTCTTGACTTTACCATAAAACCTTACTCTTATCCGACAGCCATGTCAACATGTGGGTAGGTTTCGTGACGACCTCTGAAAATAAAAGTATAACATTTCACAGGGAGTTTTGTATAAGTGATCTCGACATGAAAATCGTACAATTGTGCGTTTGAGTGTTGAGACTGATACAAATGTTATCAGACCGCCTAAATTGTGGGCACACCTCATCATGGGAACTTTCAGGCTCAAAGCAAATTTCTTGCGGTAGTGCCCGGTTTGGGGTTCCAGGTTCAGCGCCCCTCTGAAGCTTGAAAATATGCTGGACTGGAGGTTGTCATGTTGAATCTAACGCAAATGCTGCAGCAAATCAAGCTTTATTCAATAGAGCTCAGAATGTTTATCGACTACATCGTTTTTAGAAGTAACCTCTCCAATTTCAACATCGAGAAGCTTTCGCTTTTCAAGCCTCTGAGCTAGGTAATCGTATCGCTCCTGTGTTCATGGATCTATTTCTTTTTCTTTCTTTGATATTGGGTTGAACCCATTCGCAATTGTTGATGTCGAAAGGCACCCTCACGACTCAGAGACCCACTCAACCATGTCACTGCGAGACGGGGGTCGCAACTTGAAGTGGCCATCAGTAGCGCACGCGAGTCCAGCTGAGAGTGCAGCTGCTCACTCCAGCGTTGGCGCAGTCGCTCCTTAAGAGGGCGGTTCCACGCGATGCGCACAGGTTGGCAGGCACTCGTGTACCCTGGCGGGACCTTCATCAGCGCGACGTTGATGCGGGCCGCGCACTGGAGAACTTTCTCAGTCCAATGGGCCGAAGAATCGTCCCAGAGCAGCAGCACTGGAACGGATCTGTCCGGTTGGTCGCCAAAGTTGTACTCGAGAAACTGGACGAACAGGTCCGAGTTCCACCAGGCGGTGCTCTACTGGACCGAGTTCCTGCTGCTGGTCGAGTTCACAGAAGTGATCATCCCGCTAGTCTACAGTGCGTACCTGATCGTCGCCTTCCAGCTGCCAAACCGCGTCTTCTACGCACGACTGCGCGACATTGCCGCCGAGAAGCTAAAAAACATATGTAACGTGCTGCTCTCCGCGTTGCTCGAATTTGTGTCGTTAGTCGCGATGGCCCTGCTGCTGTGCTACAAGCTACGCATCTCTGCGGTGCGGCAGCTCACGTTCGTGCTCGAGTCCCAATGGCAGCAAGTTCAGTCCAAGCTGGTGATCTGGGTCTCGTTCACACTCCATTCGGCACTTGGTCACTTTGGCGTCGACTTCAGCTTTGCTTTCGCCTGGCTCTAGCATCACCACCAGTCGCGTTAACCCCTAGATTGAGTCCTCGACCACCAGACAAGTTAACGATATAGAATTGTCGCCCTCGCTAGTAAGCTAGAGGACAGAAAACGAGTGACACGCCGCTGTCTTGCCTTGCGGTAGTCATCGGCACGGAGCTGATCGTTCCCAACTTTATGAGGCCATCGGACAAGTACCGATGCGATACCTATCGTCGTGTCCGATTCTTCTTGTGTGTGAATTATACTCCGATTTCTCTAAAAAAGATGCAACGTGAATGAGTATGCGACCCCAAGGGCTGGGGGTTGTGGGTTTTTCTTCAACATATTATTCCCATTCAAAGGGTTTTCTACGCTGGGTTTTTCTGGCTGTTGTCAGACTAGAGCAACTCTTTTACAAAAGGAAAAGGAAAACCACAGCAAAAATGACGACGACGACGCAGCTCTGGCGCAGCGCCCTGGAGCTCGCGATCGTGGGCATGCTCTGGCTGCAGGAGGCCGGCCACGAGCTGCTGCTCGCGCTCTACGCGCTGCGCGTCCGCGGTGCGCGCTTCTCCATCCCAGACGCCGACCCGAGCCACAGCAGAAACAACAACAACAGCAACACACATTCCGCACCCGCAGCGACAGCAGGGTCGCCAAGATCAAGCCGCAAGCGCAGGCTCGCAGCCATGGAGTTTCTGGAGAAGTTCCGCCGCGGCCCAGAGAACCAGAGCGAGTGGAATCTTGTTTTATGGCGCGTGACCTTCCCCATGGTCGCGCTCGTGCTCTTCACGCTCTTCGCAGTCGTGGGCAAGATGGGCCACGCGTTCTACTCGCTTTGTGTCTGCCCGCTATGGTATCTCTGCAATTTTGTGCTCGTCGTGTACCCGTTCGACGTCGTGTTCCGCTTTCCAGATATTGAAAACTACCTGCATAGCGGATTGTGGAGGGCGCTGGCGCTCGCGAGTGTTGGTATTAGCGCGGTCGAGTGGTACGTCTCGTCGCCAAAGTCGCGCTTCTCGTGGATCGTGGGCAACACACTGTTCGGGATCGTCGCGCTCGTGGCGATCCCGCTCTTCTTCACGACCCAGAGCAGGATTCCGCGCGAACAGGGGAGTGCGCTGCGCGAGGACCAACTGCAGCAGCATTCCCAGAACCCAGTTGATAGAGAGCAGAGCCACAGAGCAGAAGGATTGACACCGTCATCATCGTCGTTATCTTCACCGGTGGCTGCAGCTGACGTTGGCTTAAATATGAGGCTGCGCTCAGCGACAGCAGACGTTGCTGCAGATGACAACTCGTCTCTGGATCCACTACGAGTTCAAGATCCTGAATGTGACGATGCAGCAAGATCACTACTGTCAACCTCGCTTCCACCAAGCCCCCAGCAACAACTCTACTCGCACGCGACGATCAATCGACCGCCACCGGCTAACAAGAAGACTTCCAAACTCATCACGATCAGCGCGGTGTGCATTGGCGCAGTCTGGCTCGCGATGTTCACATCGTACAACTCCAGTCGGGGAGGCGCTGGCGCCGGGGCGGGCGTCGCTAGCCGGTATTGGTTCCTCACGTATCTCCTGTCACCCGTGCTGTGCATCGTGCTTTTTTGGACGCGGCAGCAGAATACGAACTTCAGCTTCGACCACGTCGTGCTGTACGGCATGCTGGTCGTGCACATCCCAGTCTTCCTCGGCCACTTCTGCATTCGCCTCTTTGCAATGGCGGAGGACTCGGGCAACCACGGCAGCTCCTGGCTCAAGCTCGGCATCTCGGTGCTCTATCTGCTCGTCATGCAAGGGTATTTCTTCGTGATTACGCACGTCGTGAACGCTATGGCCGAGCCGTTCGCCCACCCGTCGCTGCTATACATCGGTCAACTGTATTACTATCTCTTCTGGTACATCCTGGTGGGCTCGGACACGCCGATCGATGCGCTCTACTGGGGGATGCTGCTGGTGAACAACATCCACATCGCGTTCCTCAACACGGGCATCTACACGGACGTGAAGCGGTCATCATCAGGATGTGCGTCGATGCCTCTCAATCTGAGCATCGGCTCGTCAGTCGCCGTGTGCTTCCGTGCAAGTGCGGCGAATCATCATTCTCGCTCTGACAACGAGGCAGCAGGACCCAGCAGCTTGGTAGGCGTGAGTCACGGTGATAATGACGATGAAGACGAAGAGCAGCAATATGCAAGCGAGAGTGACGGCTTCCTCTCCGACCAAGAGAGCGTGTTGCCTGTCTACGTCAAGTCTCGACGGACGCCAGCCACACGAGAGCCCGCCACGCGTGTAGGCTCGACGCAGCAAAGCCATACCTCTCAAACGTCCTCAGCAGTCATCAGTTGTCCTTCAGCAGTGGCGGCAATCCGCGATTCATGCTCGCTCGATGGCGGCGTGAGGAGAAACAGTGGGCGGAAAAGACGAGGCGCCAACGTCGTGCTCTCGTTGAATCGATCGTCCATGGAGCACCTCAAGCCACTCTACTTCCTCATGAAACTCGCCGAGCAGGACAACATGGCAGACACGACAGCGCTGATCCTCGTGCCATCGCTGCTGACGCTGATGGCCGTGTTCGAGAAACCGTCGGAGGGAATTGCGATCTTGTACGACCAGATGAATATGTGGATCCGCTGCATTTGCATGTTCATCGGTCGACTGGGCGGCGCCTACCTCGCGCGCGAGATCTTCGCGTACAAGCTGAAGTCGAGACTGCGCAGCGTTGGGAACAACGGGATCGGGACGATCGAGGGCATGTCGACGCGGCTGTGGATCCAGCGTCTCATGCTTCAGGACTTCCATCGCCAGTTCTGGTACCTTATGGTCGTGACGATCGTCGTCACCTTCGCGTGCTTTGATCGCGTGGATCTGCCGCTCCGGTTCGCACTGCTCACGTGAGAGAGAACAAGACAAGAAGGTATCGTAACCATTCATATGTCATTCATGTTGTAAATCACAAAGCTCATGCAAGGTAGGTAGATAAATAGATATATATGGATAGGTAGCGTAAATACATAGCGTGAGTGGAACCTGGTTGACTGACCACTGATGAAGCTCTTAATGTTTCAGAAGCTCGATCGACTGCACGATCTCGCCAATGACCTTGTCCTTGCGCACCCAGCGTCTTCGTCGCACACATCGACCGACGAGCTTGTTGAGCTTCTTCTTGAGGCGCCGGCGCTCCTTCACAGGCAGATCCCGCGCTTCCTGGACGCGCAGGAAGTCCTTGAACTTGGTGCCGTACTGCCACTGGTCCTGGCCGCCGAACGTGTTGTCGATGATCCAGTCGCCCAGATCGAACGAGGTGGTACCGTCGTTCATCTCCGCGTTGGTGAACCGCGGCGGATCCGAGATGAACAAATGGCCAGGAAGCGACGAGCCCCAGCCCGTGAAGATCTGAAATCGCTGGATTTCGTATACGAACTGCTCTTCCATGGGGAGCTCCTTGACGCGCTCCTCGAAGCTCTTGGTGGGCTCGTCGTCGTCTTTGTGCATCATGCCTCCCAGCTTGTTGCCGATCGCCGTCGCCATCTTGCTCACGGGCATCACCATCTCGCGCAATGGGTTCATGAAGCGGTCTTCGAGAGCCTGGGTCGAGAACGCGAAGCCAGTGTACGCTCGCTGACGCTCGAAGGTCGCTGGACCGGGTGGTGCTGCCTGCGCGCCGTCAGTAAGGTCGAACTGCGGCTTGTCTTCGTTCAGATCAGCCTGGAACTGCTTGTAGCGGAGCTCAGGTGGGTCCCATTGCGCTTTGTCGTGATTGAGCTTGCGGCGGTGCACTTCCTGCAGGATGTGGTAGTACTCGGGTCTCACTTCGCGCTTGTATGCCTTGTAGAGGAAGTCACGTCCGAGACAGAGCACGAGCGAGAGATAGATCACCATGTAGAATTCGACCAGGGTGTACGCGTACGGAAACGTGATGTCGGACGCGAACGTTGGGAAGTACGCGGACATGACGAAGGCTGCAAAGTACCAGAAGATGAACGAGATCGCAAAGCCCGCGAACGTCACATAGTTCCACGTCACGATGTTGAGCGCGAGCTTGGCCCAGCCGACCATGATCAGACAGCAGTACGACAGTCCGCCGCAGACTTCGCGCGAGTAGCTGTTTCCGTGCGAGTCCACGTATCCGACCAGGAACGCCGGCACCAAAGCGCACACGACGCCTTCGTACAGGCCCTCGAGGATCCACTCGGCGAAGATCTTGAGACTGAACTGCTCGCCCTGAGCGCCAGCGTAGTAGAGACCTGGAAACTTCTCGGCGATGTACCCGGGACACTCCTGCTCCATGATGCCGACGATCACAATCGGCAGCGACGTCCAAAAGACGTTGTAGCCGTTCACCCACATGTTGCTGAAGTAGAGCGTACCCGAGCCGCCGCTGATGGTACCCAGCACGAACTCGGCGCAGTACAGGATAATGTTCTTGTAGACGACGTAGAGTGCGAGCTTGGCCATGCGGCGGTAATTCCAGTGGCCGTGGACGAGCAGCAGGCGCTTGAGGAACCGAAACTGCGCGATCGCAAAGTCGCTCGCATTCACCGCCTGCATGCCCTCGTGGCCCGAGATGCCGACACCGATGTGCGCTTCCTGGATCATGCCGACATCGTTCGCGCCGTCACCGATGGAGAGTGAGCGGCAGCCCTGGATGTTCGTCTTGTAGAGGCGAACGACCTGGGCCTTCTGCTTGGGCGAAACGCGGCAGCAGATCACAGCGGAGCAGTTCTGGGAGACCTCGAGGAATAAATCGCAGAGCGTGTGGTGACTGAAGACCATCGTGAGGCTCTTGCCGTCGATGATGATCGCCTGGGACCGCGCGGCCGTGGCGATTCCGTCTTTCCGCAGTCGTCGGAACTCCTTGCACCGGTAAATGAGCGCGTCGTAGAGCTTAGACGACGTCGGGAACGTCTCGGCGTTAATAATGAGACGCTCCATGTCGTTGCTGAGCAGCTGGCAGGCAAAGCCAATGTTGATCGCCGTCTCCTCCTTGTCGCCCGTGAGGATCCAGATTTTGATGCCCGCTCGCGAGAGGTCTGCAATCGTTGACGTCACGTTATCCTGCAGGCGATCTTCAATCGCTGTTGCCCCAAGCAGCTCAAGGCCCATCTCGAGCGCTTCTTCGAGGTCTTCGATCCGGTTGGGCTCGCCAGCCTTCTGCTGCCTCACTTGGTCTAGGTCCGAGAGCGCGTTCTTGTATTCTCTCGACCAGGCATCGAAGGCGTCACTTGGGATCTCCTTCTGAGCGATCACAAGTGTACGAAGTCCCTCGGTGGCATAGCGTTCCAGATGCTGGTTGGTGATCTCCACGACCTGCGGGTCACATCGTTGCTGGTCCAAGCGTGGGAAGATCACAGCGTCGGCGCCTTTCGTGAGCAGCAGGACCTTCTTCTCCGGAGTGCGGACAACCACCGACATGCGCTTGCGAGTGCTCGTGAAGTCGATCATTTCGAGCAAGTCGTACTGGACCTCAGCAGGCTGACCGGGGATGCGGATCGAGACCGAGCCGTTCTTCCGCGCCCTGAACGCGTACCCAAAGAAATTTGCCCCTGAGACGAGCGCGAGTTCATCGGGTGACGAGGCCGAGAACTTCGTACCCAATGCGTCTTCCCCCTGCTCGAGCACGACCGAATGACACACAGCCAAGTGGGTCAAGAATGCTTCAATCCAGGCAGCCTGGATCGGGTTCAAGCGCGGGTCGCTGTCGCGAAGGTACTCGTTCGCTGGGTCAATGAAGCGCACGTTCTCCTCCTTCGTTTCGATGGGCGTGTTGTCTGCGAGGATGTCGCTCGCCGAGAGGTCTTTCCCGAGCCGGCGCACGGCCTCGCGACCAATTTCCGTGGTGCCGCGGCCGTAGGAGACCCCGTTGATCGACATCTTGCGGAAATCCATCTCGTTCGCAGTCAGCGTGCCGGTCTTGTCACTGAAGATGTGCGTGACCTGGCCGAGGTCGTCATTCAAGTCGGCATTGCGCACGAGCGCGGGGGTGTCGGTCACCTCGTCGTACATTTGAATGTCGCGGTTGAGGAAGAACGTCTGGTAGCTCTTGACGATCGCGATCGTCACGTAGAGCGTGATGGGCACGAAGGACGCGATGAGGATCCAGTAGTACCCGACGTAGATGAGCCAGCCGATGATGTCGTTGTGGAACGGCGCCGAGCCGCTGAGGTCGTGGAGCATGAGGTACGTCGCGCGGTTGTAGTTCCTGGCGACCCAGACGGAGCACAGGATCGCGCCCAGCACACAGAGCACGATCAAGATCGCCATGAGGACGCCGATACCACGGTTGACGATAGTTAAGATCTTGCTCACCTTCGTGGGTGTCTCCGAAGACGACTGCATGATCTTGGTGTCTGCGCCAGTGTTGATCACGAGGCCGTAGACGAAGGGCGAATTTCGGATCACGGAGCCCCGCAGCGCAATGTTCTTGAGGTCGATAGGGATCGTGTGGCCCTGCTGAGGCTCAAACCGTCCCGAGAAGTTGTTGACATCGTGATTTGGACGCTCGCATATCACTTTCCCAGGCAAGTTCCCCAGACTTCGCGGATCATTTAACTGCGAAAATGTGCAGCTGAGCGCCTGGCGCACTTTCAAGTTGGTCTCGCCGTCGAGCGACTTGGTCTCAATGAAGCAGATCCCCGACGGGAATTCTGGATCCGGCTCGGAGACTGCAAGCAGCAGGATGTCTGCTGGGATCGCGTCGTAGTTGCAGACTTTGAGGAAATCCCCGACCTTGACCTGGCTCCAGATGACTTCGCGGAAGCACGTGGGCTCATTGGAGTCAAACACCAGCGTCGTGCGCGCGTTCATCTTGAGATCCGCGCGATGCCGGGCGCTGTCTTCGATCGCAGCGAAGACCGCGTCGATCGAGAGCACGATGAGCAGCACGATCCACTGAAAGGGCACGCCCGAGGTTGACGAGATCGCTGGGATGATTTGGCCCGCGCCGACCAACAGGAAGTAAAAGTTGGCGACCTGAAACAAGAGACACGCAAGAGAATGGTGAGTCAGGCTGCTGAGATGGAGTGCCAATCAACCAACCGCAGAGCTAGGCACGCACCTGAGAGAGTCGGCCGTAGAAGAAGCGTGGGATAAAGTTGAGCTTCGTGTACTTGGCCGTCACGACCTTGTTGTCGCAGAAGCCGACTGCCATGTTCTTGCTGGGGTCGTTCACGTACACGACGCGCGAGTTGGACTCGTTGAGCATCGTCTGGCCCGAGTCAGATACGCCACCGCCAAGACCGTCCGCCGTGGACATCAGCGACCGTGCGGACCCGCTGATGCTCTCGAGAAGTGCGGCGTTGGGCATCTTGTGCGGCCCGCCCACCATCGCAGAGATGTCGCCGTTCTCGAGCGACCGGTACGTGACATCCGACTCGACTGAGAGATCGCTCTGGATCGACTCGCGCCGCCCGAACGCGGCGCCGGCAGGTAGGACGCCGTCCATGAGCAACAGATTGTGATGTGCGCTCTCCGCTTGCTCTGCTAATTTACCGGACTCAATGCAGAATGAACTTGGCAGACCAGACAGCCCCAGCGCGCATGAGAGAGAGAGAGAGAGAGAAGGAGAAACTCTGACTATATTTGAAGCTCTGGCTGCAAATCCTGGCGTTCCAAGAAAAGCACAGCGACACGGTCGCATGCACCAAGTCTATAAACGGAGGTGGATCGTTTCGCGACCTCGGAGGTCTATTCCCCCCTCGTATCCCGGCTTCTAAGGTGATATTTGAGTCAAAAAGAAGAGAGAAGTCGCTATTTTGGAATACCTCGCCTGACTTATGCCTAATTTTACCACACGCGCTGGCTGGAGAAAGACACACAGGGCTGAGTGAAAGATCGCAATGCGTATCTGTGGCGTAAACGAGCGACAGTGAGGGAGAACTACACTGCCAAGTTGAGAGCTCGGCCGACTGGAGTAATCACCAAGGGCAATAGCAGCTCTGTGGGAACCACCAGGAAGCCTCCCAAGAGAAGCCGCTATAAATATTTTTCAAGAGAGCTTCTCGAAAGAAGCTCGCGTCGTGCAGTGCTCAAGCTCGAAACGAGCGACAAAGCCACAATTTGTTGCCGCTCTCGACGTGTTTCTTCACAGGAGCCTAGCTCACAATAAATCCATGGAGCGTTTTGCGTGATGCAGTGAATTTTCTTTTGACGCGAAATGGTGGGCCTGTCAACATGAAGTTCCTGGTCTTGAGTGCGGCTGATTGGTTGAGTGTGCAGAAGAGTCACCGCGACACGCAGGCGGCGCCGACTACTGTTTTGTTTTCGTCTTAGAGCTTGCCCTGGATCTTGGCCAGCAGCGCCAGCGCGTCGTCCTTCTGGATCATTTGCTGGCCGGCGGGCAGCTGCAGCACGCCGTCGCCATCGAAGCGAGGGATCACGTGCACGTGCGCGTGGAACACGGCCTGGCCCGCCGCCGCGCCATTGTTCTGGATGATGTTGATGCCGTCAGCCCCGGTCGCCTATCCATACAAGGCGTAGACATTCACAATGGGTCAGCTGGATCCTATTACATATAAGTAAGTACCCACGACGCTCTTGCTGGTGAGTCAATATGAACGAACCTGCTGCACAGCCTTTGCCAGGCGCGGCAGCTCGCGGAACAAGCTCGCCGCAACGTCCGCAGGCATATCTAACAACATCACAGACACAAGAGACACAGCATGGTGTGTGCGTACGCATACACAGGTAAGCCACTAGCACAGATACATATATAGATAACTGCGAATGCCGGAAGGACGGACGCACCGAGGACGGTCGCGTACTGCGCCTTGGGGAGCAGCAGCGCGTGGCCTGGCACGAGCGGGAAGGCGTCGAGGATTGCCAGCACGTGCTCCGTCTCGAAGATCTTGAAGCTCGGGATGGTGCCGTCCAGGATCTTCTGGAAGACGTTCTCCGGGTCGTACGCGATCGCGGCCATGGTCACTTTGCCTTTTAACGTTAGAAAAAATGGATATTTTTTTATGTGCTCTTGGACAGTCCGTATAAGCGATTTCGGATAATCAAGCAGAACTTTAAGACCCTTTTTATAATCAGAGATTCCTGGACAAACTGAGCAAAGTGTGGATACAGATAGATACAGTGCCGGAAATAGGAATAGGGTCACCCATGAAAATTTGAATTTTGAAGCGGCAAAAGCTATTCAGACCATTAAACTTTCAAAGCGAATAGAAAACGCATTTATAAACGATTTGACGTTTATTGTGCTCAATTACGAGGAGTCCTGATCAAATGGCGAGCCAAAAACAAAAATACGCCTGGAAATAGAGATAGGTTCACCGAGTGTGGGGTCGTTTTTTACCTGGTTCCCAGCGTTGCATTCGCGTGATCAGTAGTGTGTTTTCTTGCCGTGCTTCATGATGACCTCGACGCATCGTTTCTCCATCAATACGGCGAGTTTGACAAGGGTGCTGAGGGGGAGCAGTTCCCACTCGCGGAGGATGCACTCAACCAGCATTTCGCGACTGTAGAATTGTCTTCCGTGCGCGTACACGCGTCGAGCGAG
>JAASFY010000441.1:0-22702 GCA_023334035.1 Globisporangium okanoganense
ACGTGCGCCATCTCGGGCGTCTTCGTCTTTTACTTCTGTCCCGAGACCAAGGGCTTGCTGTTGGAGGACATCGAGGCGCTCTTCCACAAGAACGGCCGCGAGAATCCGAACAAGACCACGGCCGGAGCGGCTTCGCCCAACGCCAAGTACGTCGAGGTCCAGACCCCGCAGTACTCGTCCGTTTAAGAAGGGATTTGTGCCACCCTTGTGTAGACTCTCCCTGAAGGATGTGAATTTGTAGCTTTTGTAGATTGTTTGAATGAGTATACCTAAATGTCCTCTTTTGATGAACTCAATGGTCCTGTGGCTCTGTCTACCCTACAGAACTTGAATATCTTCGACGCATTTGATTATGTCTCGGGAGCCTTTGAGCTGGACTTCTATTATAGGAGGTCGCTGTCGTTTACAAGCTGAGATAGCTCACTAGGTGCCTCACTCAAACGCCACAAGCATGCCCGCACACGAACCTTCGACAGCAGATGCTTGCGCTTCTTCAGGTATCCTCCTCAATCACTTCAGCTTTGTCGTACTCGACATCGCCAACGAGTCCACTGCACTTGGTAAAACCTGGCAGATATATATCGAAAACTACGAGCTCTCTTCACGTCAAATCACTAAATACTGAGGCCATGTTCGAGGTGGGTCCAAAGTTGCATTTTGGGGTCCATAGTTGCATTTTCTCTGAATTCGCACCGTGAACACAAACAAATGAGAGTACAACTTTGAGCCATTTTGGGGTGATAATACAACTTTCGAAAGTTCATCCAGACACATGTTTTTTTTCAAAGTTGTGATTTTGCCATAATCGCATTTTGCTCGAACGTGGCCTGAATTATCTACCTTAAAAAAACAAATCTTGCTACCTTACCTTCTTCTTTTTTTCTTACCATTGAGCATGTGTCTGCATCACTGCAGCGCACAGGAATGCCCAGACTTTTGTCTGCTCTCCTTCCACACTTGCCTTCGCTTCTCTTTGTCTTCTCTTTCTCGCTTTTTTCGCTCTCGTTTCTGGTCTTTCGTTTCCTTACTCCTCCCGCGTCTTGAACTGTTCGCTGGAAAGTCATCAAACGTGCTTCGACGTTCAACCGACACAGCGGCATTACGAGCGTCGGCAGCGAGATCGTCGGCGTGCCGCTGTCTAGCCAGGTCCTCAGCTTCAGCAAATTCTCGGAGTTTCTCGACAATCATAGCCATGTTCGGTCGTTGTTCAGGAAGCTCAGCGCACATCTGGCGCAGGAAAATCGACTGGTCCTTGCTTAAGATCTCTGGGTTTGTCGGAAACTGGTCGACCGTGTCGGATTCACTGAGCGAGCTCGCAAGCTTTGCTGCCTGCTCGATGCAGGTTCCGAATGCATAGACATCACATGCGAGTGTCGGCACATCATTCTCGTCATTGTTGAGATTCTCTGGAGCTCTCCGCCACGCCGCTTCGCTCTCCGAGTCGTGAAGATCCAGTAAGGCCGCAATGTTGTCCGCGATCTTGGCTATGCCCTCGCCATCGATCAGAATGCTGCTAGGCTTCACATCGCCATGGACGAGCTTGTGCTCATGCAGGAACTGGAGCCCTTGAGCCACTTCAAACAGCTTCACCCACAGGAGAGTCGGATTCTTCACCACAAAGCCGTCGAGCGTGCCATTTTCTGAGCTCTCGGTCGCAAAGAACAGCTCGCCGACGTGACTCGCACCATAGAGCCGGGTGACGTTCGGGTGCTGGCCGCTCATTTCAAACCACGGCACGACCGCTTTCACAAACGCCGCCTGCTGCTGCGGTTCAAGGTCCCCTCGCACAAAGGTCACGAGCACCACCGCTTCGTTAAACATTCCGCGATGTACTTCGACTCCAGTACTAGTAGCACTGGGGGTCTCAGTCAGTGCACGCCGTTCAAACTCGACGTCGTGCAGTGGGAGGAACCACTTGGGCACGACGGGCGCCTTGGCGCGCGAGAAGCGCGTGATCGTGTTGAACGCGTTCTGGATCACCTGGAGCTCGGGCTTCGTGTACGTGCCCGCCGGCCGCTTGTACTCGTACATGACGAGCGTAAGTGCCTCCTGCTGCGACTGGAGGTCTATGAGGTCGCGCAGCAGTGCCATGCGGTCGCGGCTGAGCTCAGCAAACACAATGTGCAGGTTCACGCACGCGTTCTCAAAGCGGTCGTGCCACTCGTGCACTTCGTCCTGCGGTTCTTGTACGTCGCCTTCAGAGGCTATGGCGTCCTTGAGAAACCCGTCGAGCACCTCGTGGAACGCCCTCGTCTTCCTCACGACCACGCGCTTGCTCGTGAGTCGAAACACCACTTCTTGGCGCACGAAACGCTCGAGAAAGTCGTGGAAGCGCGTCAGGAGCTCGTCGAATGCCGTCCAGCGCTGCTGCTGGCGAAGCTGCGCGTCACCACTACTGCAGCTGCTGCTGTGGTGCTCGAGATCATTAGCGATGGCCACGAGACGCCGGCGCACCTGGTCGCACATCACTTGCGCCTCGTACATGCCCTCGCAGAGCGGCGCGACCTCCTGTAAAAGCTGCTGCGGCGACGCCTGGTGCTTCGGCTCGTAGCCATCCGCGATGCCGACGCCCATGGCTTTTTTCTCTCTCGTGTGTCGTCTTGGTCTTGGTGCTCAGCTGTGTGTCGCTGTCACTCCTCGCGTGTCGCTATCGCCACCACGCTCGTCTGGAACGAAGTCTTCTCTTTCTCTGGACGCTTTGCTGGCGTTTCCATGAATGAGCAGTGATGGCGATAGCGACTTGTTTGTTTGTTCTTCCCTCTGCTCATCATCGTCCTTCGTTCGATATATTTGATTGACTTCAATTTCATTGGCTGAAAATCGACTGCAAGGGACCCGGAATGGGAAGATGCTTGAAATCAGAACTTGAAATCAGAACTTGTAGGTTAAAATTCATTCTGATTGTGAACCCATAAGCCCGTAAGCATTCCCAAAGGTATATAATTAGACAGGATATGCACTTTCACGTAGACGCGCCGCCGCTCGGGGAATATTCTTCTTGATTGACGTTTTCCGTGATCTTTCCATAAAAGTTGTAATTGGTCTGGATTATGGAACCCAAAATTAACATATTTGAAAACGTCTTGCACAAACTATGTGTTTGAAAAAAATGTTAGGTTTCGATGACCCATCTCGAATCCTAACAACTCAATAGTTTCCTCTCGTTCCGGAGGCTTTAAATTAGAGAAAATTGCTAGCCCAAAGTTATGTTAAACCCGGTATAAACCGAATGGGTCAATGTGGGAACCTTGCATAATATTCGCACTTAGGACCAAATACAGTGTACAGTACATGTTACATAACTTCACTTGTGTCAAAAATTAAGTAACTGTTAGATGCGGACAACCCGCTATTAACCACGCCGTAGTTTGGGTAGCCGATATATTTTGTTTTCGGGACAATATAAAATGCGTATTGCGGGGCTTCTCACATATGCAGATTATGTTATGAGCTGTTCTCCAACAACAGAACAGCTCATATTTGAATCTGACGAGATTGCTTGTCCATCTGTCCTCAATCGACTGTGTCAAAGGTTTAGGTGCGCACAAGTCGCAGCCACCGACACTACTAACCACACTAACTGCAAACCAGTCAAGGCCTCGAATATTTGCTCACTATGAATAATTTACTGACCACGACGCTGTGAGAGAATAATGTATTGATGGCATCGTATTCAGACTTTGAATTTTTTTACTATTAAGACGTATTTGATCACACATTAGGCTGACAAGGAACATTTTACATACGACACGCTATGCAGACTATGAATAATTACTATTTTAATAGGAATTAAAATAGTGATCAAGTACTTGAAAACTTCGTATACTGGTTGCTTAAGCTCCCAGTATACGAAGTTCTTAAAAGGGCTGGGGATCCTTTATTGACCAAAGACTCACGTTTCAAAAATTTTGTGATTGGATGATAGTTAAACACAGAATATTAAATCGGATGGTTTGATTGGACAATATATAGTTGTCTACGGTAGAGGACAACATATAAATCCACAACATATAAATAAAAGTACCAGAAATAGACGGTAGTGCACAGCATATAAGTCTACAACATATATATATAACATTTCCACAACATATAAGTAAACTCTGCAAATTACCATATAAAAATGCTAACGCCTACGGCGTTATTTTGCGTTGTGTGCTGGCGTCTTGACTACACTTGAAGCTGGGATATCAAGCCAGCGATATTTGCCGATATGATCGCGTAATGTGTGTCTAACTTCATATAATAACTTCAATCTACACGGTGCAATTGAAGAAGCCATAGAGTTTATAGTAATGTTTTTATTATTGAAGCGTTCTCTTCTTAGTCGAGTCAGGCGCCATTGCTGCTTTGAAAGATTAGGCCAAGTGCCGAGCGGTACTCCGCGCCATGTCATATCCTCTGTACCATCACCGTCAGTAGATGCGGTGTCCTCGTCGCCGTCTTGTGCAGGTAGCACCGGCGCGTCCCTACTCTCGACGTCGTTTGGTGCTGGCTCAGTATGATTAGCATCTGATGATGGCTGTGTTGGTGATTCAAGATTTCCCGCTGTGTGGTGTCGTGGTGCTTGCGGCGCAGACATTGGGTTAGACGATAAAGCGTTAGTTTGGAAATTAAGCTTTGATTTGAGCTCAGGATCTTAAATATGGTAGTCAAGTGTGGAACTCTATTTAAATACGGTAGTCAAATGTGGAAGTCATAAGTGAACTTCAATTATAACCCCACTTAAGTAGCCCACTTCATCAGAGTGTCTACTGCAACATCAATTTTTATCCGGCTGTACACATCACACGCAATAATGTATACCACAATCCAGGAGTCATGCTTTATGACCAAACATAACAAAAGGAGTGAGAATTGCTTCAGACGCTCCCGCAGCGCGGCGTCGGTTTTCAGAGTCAGTCAAAGCGGCGCGAAGCGCGTGGGTTGGTTGAATCAGGGGATAGGTGCCAACCCAGACCCTGTCCCTTGTTTCCCTGTATTAAATAATTGGCTATACACGAATGCCAAATTAGTGTCGCCGGATGTCGAGCGAAGGTCGCAGCAAGAAATTAATGTCGTCGAAATATCGCTTGTATTATGAAACTAATGATGTTCACACTTCTTCGAAGACTCATGAAGACTTCAACTTCATCCAACATGATTTGAGCTTGGTCTTGCACTTCAACTTGAATCATTTTACAAACTGGGTTGCGTGGACGCTTTCGTTTGAACGCAACCAAGTTGCGTGTCGGCCGGTCAATCCACACAAGTCAGCATGACTCAATAGAATGACCATGTGCCATTGAGTCTTGGCTGTCACTCGAGACTGGCGTTGTGGTCGAGCCGTCCGGTCTGAGGCCACGCACACTCGAGGCTACCCACCCTGACGAGGCTCTGAACGTGCCGATGGACAGCAGCGTGAGGCTGGACAGGAACCTGCCTGCGCCTTGTCCAGCACGATACTGGAAAATGTGTTATCCCGCAAGCAGAGGTTCTGGAGATTGGTTATGCTGAAGACCTTGCTCGAGATGCTCGTGGGCGTATTGCTTTCCGAGGTCACTGTAACCATAGAGAGAAACATATTTGGTGAGCCCTTGACATGTGGCAAAACACAGGGAAGGTGAGGTACGTACAGTGTCGTGACGTTTGGGAAATCGCTGTCAAAGCTTATGAGGTTGAGTGTGCGCAGCTAGGAGGACTGAACTTGAATGGGAAGCTCGTAAACTAGTTCTTCGACAAGTTTCTGCAATAAACCAATTAAATCTCAATCAGTCAGTCTCCAAGCATCTCATCGAGTGAGAAGACGTGAAAGACGGAGCCGCAATAATCAGCCTCGCTCTCCCCCAGTCTGTCGAGAGCAGAGAAAATTTCACTTGGCCACCAAGGTCGCCACCATGAACGCCATGCCACTCGGGCATAATGCCATCTGCAATTCTCTCGACTTCTTCAAAGGATTGTTGACTTGTTCATTGGACCCTCCTCACACTTGCAGATCGACCACACATCCCGCAAGAAGAGAGAAGGTCGCTCGCCTTCCTTTCAGCAGAAAACGTATCGTTTTCACTGAATGAGAGCTCGACCAGCGTTGTTGAGCGTTGATGGGTCGGTCGATGTGTTTTTCTTTTCTCAGCTTGTCATTTCGCCAGCTACTGTCCGTTCTGCTCCAAGAACTTGACAACCTCGTGGTAGCCGTTTGCTGCTGTCATCTCCATCGTGAAGGACGTGCACCCCTCGGAGCGGTTCTCGTGTAGAAACTTCAATATCTCGAGATGACCGCACGCGGCGGCGTAGTGCATCGCCAGCACTGAGCAGCCTTCACTGCGGTGCGCGTGGAGATATCGCACGACGTCCAGACGCCCCATCTTCGCTGCATGGTCGATCGCTTCGGACGTGCATCCTTCCAGGCGGTGCTCGTCCAAGAAGCGCACCACGTCAAGATGCCCATTTGCCGCAGCCAGGTCCATGGCGCTCGTGCTGCAGCCTTCGGATCGGCTCTCGTGGAGAAACCTGACCATCTGAAGGTCGCCGGCACCGGCGGCGCAGTCCATTGCTGCTTTCGTGCACCCTTCTGTCCTGTGAGCATGGAGAAATTGGACAATTTCCAGATGTCCACCCGCAGCTGCTGAGTCCATTGCTTTTGTAGTACAGCCCTCTGTGCAATGCTCATGCAAGTACCGGACGATCTCCAGGTACCCGTGCTTCGCAGCTTGGTTCATCGCTGATGATGAAAACTGATATCCGTGTTCATGGAGCCATCGCACCACCTCGATCTCTCCTCCCCCCGCCGTGTCGCTTGCATCATCCGGACTCAAGTACACACTCTGCGCGGGGCTATTTGCAACGATCCACTCGAGCATCTCGACGTCTCGCGTCTTGGTCGCAGCCTGCAGCAGATCTTGCTCCCACTCCCAGTCGGCATCCTGCGGCATCACCTCGCAGAGCCATTTCAACATCTCAAAGCGACCGTGGCGAGCGGCACAGCGCAGCACGCCTGTGAATTGGAGCCTTGGGTGCGCCCGGTAGCTTGGGATCTTTCGCAGCGCGTGCAGTTTGACGAGCATGCGCGTGTTGTTCGCTGCGATCGCGCGCTGAGCGAGTCCTTCGATTGCACCATGATCAGCACGCGTGTTGTGCTCGAAAGCAAACAACCAGTGAGGCCAGCCGGTCATGTAGTCTATGATCTGTGCCCAGAGCGAGCGGTCCGTGAGCACGCGCACGCCCACGTCGCCAGTATTTCCGCTGCCCATCATCGGCGCAATGGTTGCCTTTTGCGCTCCAACCCTTTGAAATAGCGTGGTTCACGCTATTCCTACTTCATTTGATTTTTAAACTAGTGTGGTTTACGCTAACGACACAATAGATTACTTGCAATATGGTGGTCCACGCTAAGTCCCGCCTGACTTGTTGGGTTTCTTCCACAACCGAAAAAGCAACCAAGAGGAAAGCATGGGGAGCTCACACAGCTCGCCGCGCTTCGTGATCGCCGCGAACGACTACCAGCTCGTGATCGAGGCCTCCAAGGAGCTCGAGTTCGTGCTCGAACATGAGTTCAGGGCCGAGGGCAAGGGGCTCCACGAGAAGGTCTCGGGCGCGGCCTCGTACCTCGCGCCACCGACGATCAAGTCGCTGCGCTACGTCGCGAGCGTGCGCAACGCGCTCGTGCACGACCGGAGCGTGACGCAATTGGAGAACCGCGCGCTGTTCATCCTGAAGTTCGAATCGGCGCTCGAGGAGATCAACGTGGTGCTCGCAAAGAGACAGCTGGATACACAGGGCAGGAACGGCAGGAACGGCGGCGGCGGTGGTGGTCATGATGGACACGCATCGTGCCTGATCATGTAGCTGGCGCTATATGCAACCAGAAGAGAACAGGTAATGTGTACATCAGGTAAGAGAAGACATCATTATAGAGCTGAAGCAGTACTCTCTACTAGGTGTTGCTATTATTGATCCTGTACAGGTTCGACACGTCCAGTTCCATACGCAATAATAATCTCTTGATTGTGGGTTGTCCTTCGGCAGCACACTCGCACTTGCCGGCCTCCTCTTGGCTCGCCGCGCTGACCAGCAACTGATTATTGCGTTCGGTCTCTCATTGGACGTGGCATGCGTTCGGGAAGACTGGATTGTGGAAGTCGTCCGTGTTGAAGAGCGTCGACGATGCTGACGGCATGTCGAAAACGGAGAAGTCCGGCACGAAATCCAGTGCGAAGAACACTTCGAGGCGGCCGTAGATCGCAGTATTCTGCCATCCGCCGTACTGTGACCGCAGAACAAGTACGGCGTTGTTCCCAGACCTAAGATGCTGGATCAGGCCGTCGGGGTCCTTGAAGTACCGCCGATGGTGGCGAAACATGTCGACGCCGCGCACGTTGGTGCACATCTCTACGCGAGCGAGCTCCTCGGCGGTTTCCTCTTGCTTGACTTGCTCGTCGTCGCTGACTTGCTCTGCGTCATCTGGGAATCCATCACCTTCATGGTCTACGTCTCTATCATTGACCTCGCCATCTTCTTCTGGCTTGGCAGCGCCCGCTTCTTCTGGAGTGAGCGGCTTCTCGATCGTGACATCTGACCATGTCCACGAATGGCGGTACGTGCCATTAAAATCACCGTTCGAGTCAGCCTAGCCCTGGTCCTTCGAGGTGCAGTCCACGACCAAACTCATGCACCTGGGCATCGTGACTCCTTTGGGCAGTCTCAGCTGCTCCAGTGACGGGAGCTTTAGGCGCATATACGTCTCGTTCAAACCCTGCGGGGCCTCTCGCTGTTCGCTGGTCTCGCACTGGAACGAAGTGTGCATGCCAGCGAGCGCGAGGGTCAAGTTGAGGACATCCGGCGGTGCTTGATGAGCGTGCACGCAACGTCGAGGATCGTGCCCACGGGCACGCCTGGCGCGAGCGCGTCGCTCTCCGTCTCGCCCTCCTTGAGCAACTGGACGTCGCCCACGTAGAGGCCGCTGATGTCGCTCGGCACCACGTACACTTGCTTCTGCTGCTACTCCATCGTGGGCTGTTGTTGCGGGTTTGGTTCTTCCTTAGTGAGCCATCAATCAATCACCACACGAAGAGAGGGTTAAGTTCTCGAAAGAAAGTGATTTGAATGCAAATCATTTTTATAGATGTAAAATAATAAACACAGTGTATAGCTTGCAGTTTATGCGAATTCCAACCTACCTAAGTTCGCATAAACTGTCGATGTCTATCAGAAACAGAATAAAACAAGCTGCAGATTGGAGCACTGTGTATAGATAGTGCAGGAATTGATTCAAGAAAATGGCCTTGACGAAGACATGGCGAACGTCGACTACAAGCTCAAGATCGAGGCGCACCGGCTCAAGACCGTGCCGGTCATTCTCAAGGAGGCGGTGCAGATGTGTGCGATGATGCACGAGGCCGAGTTGATATGCGAGCACGTGCTCCAGCGGCTCACTGCGGCCGCGTTTGCTGCGCTGCGCCTGCCCGGAAAGCTCCCAGATCAAGAGCTGAACGCCGCCCTCGGGGTCCTCTACGGCTTCCACGCCTTCTTCCAGACGTACTCGGGGAAGCCTGCGATCCGCCGCCTCGTGGTACACGACACCCTCGTTGTGCGCAGGTGTCTCGACTTCCACCAGAAGGTCGACGAGCTGCTGCTCAAGCTCAACTTGCCGGCGCGAGCCAATGGACGAGGTGGACTATTAACCGACTGGGCGGGGCCCTTTGAGAGCGCGCGCGAGAAGCAGCGGGCCGAGTTGAAGCTGCTGATGAGTGGAGGGCTTTGTATCGTGGCGGACTTGCAAGTGCGTACGGAGCTGCTGCTGCTGCTCATGTACGAGTGCAATGAGTCGCAAGCGGCGTGTTTCCAGCCATAGATGGTCGTCGTGAAGGCAGCTTTCGAGTTGATCCTGTCGCAGGCGCAATCGAGCGTTCTGCCACTGTTGCCAGCGTGGTTTCTCCCGCTGTACGAGCTGCAGTATAGCCACACTGTTCTTCGCACGGGTGTGTACGGTGCAGAACACCGAGGAACTTTCAAGGGCGCGCCGGTTTTGCTCAAGTTTGTCCAGCTCGAGACGCAAGCGGATCGAGATGCCTTCGAGAAGATCGCTGCGTTCTGATTCGAGATCGACCACCCCCACATTGTGCGGTTGGTGGGCGCGTGTCACGTCGGTCGAGTCGCTTTCTTTGTCTGTGAGGACTCGGAGAGCGTCCCGCTGCTTGAGTACTTGAGCAGCCAGGAGAACCGCTACTGCACGTGGACGAAGCTGCATGAAGCCTCTCGGTGGGCTCGGATGCTGAGACCTCGAGCGAGCAGCGAACACCAGAGTCGTCGGAGACTTATGAAAAATCGATCAGCCATTCGCTTGGACTGTGCATTTTCGAAGCCACAACGCTCGATTCATCGCAAAGCTCCGCTTCGATTGAAAATTCGCTCTTTGAAGCAAGTGAAGTCCTTGAGCTCCCGGTCAAGTCTCGCGCGATGAACGCTGACGTTTGGGATCTGGTCCAAGGTCTCTGTTCGCCGCTTCCAGGACAGCATTTGAAGCTGCCAACTGCAAGCGGAAAGCTCCAGCAGCTTGCTGAACTGGAGTCCAAGATGACCGCGGACCAAGAGCTCAGCTTATCGACTGCGATTTACAAATCGCAGGTTGAGGCGATCAGGTTCATGATTGAACATGGAGTTCCGGTTGACGACCCGGACTCGGATGGCCAAACGCCGCTCACTCGCGCAGCCGCCTGTGAATCGCTCGAAGCTGTGAAGACCCTCGTTGAGCTCGGCGCTTCAATTGATCAAGCAAACGAGGAAGGCACCACGCCTCTCCGAGTTGCGATTTTAGCAGGAAGCATGGACATCGCACGATATCTGGTCGATAATGGCGCAGTTATTAGCACCCGCGGCGAATCACCGTCTCCACTTCTCGATGCTATCAAGATCGGCCATCGCGCCATTGCTGAATATCTGGTCGGGCGCGGAGCTCCAATCGAGAACAGCACTGCTGGTGATCAGTCACCACTGTATTGTGCGGCGAAGTCTGGTCGTATTGACATGGTCGAGATGTTGCTCGCGATGGGCACCACCACCACCAGCGAAGCCAAATACAAGGACAAGACACCGCTAGAAGCTGCCATCGCGAAAGAGCACAGTGACATCATCCGCTTGCTCGTCAAGCATGGCGTCTTTGTTGCAGAAGTGAATGAAGCTGGTGAGACGCCCATTTTCCTCGCCGCCTCGAAAGGAAAGCTGGACGCAATAGTGACGCTCATCGAGCTTGGTGCTGCCATCGACGCAAAGAACACTGCGGGATGGACGCCTCTCTTTGTAGCCGCTGCTGCTAACAGCATCGAGCTGACCACGTTCATGCTCGAGAACGGTGCCGACGTGAACCACAAAGACGCCAAGGGCCAAACAGCGCTGGCTCGAGCTGCAAAGTATGGGCGCTTTGATGCCGTGAAGACACTCGTGCAGCTTCACGCGACAATCGACGAAGCAGACTACAAAGGCCGGACAGCGATCTTCTTTGCGATCAGGAACGACCACGCTGAAGAGGTCGAATTTCTTATTAAGCAAGGCGCGAGATTAGACCAGTGTGCGGAAGGCGGAATATCGCTTCTCCATATCGCCGCCCAGAAGTACTCCAAGGACATCCTGCAGTTGCTGCTCTCAAGTGGCGTCTCGATCAGCGAAGACGAAGAAGACTGTGGCCAAGCGCCACCCTCTGTGGATAGCACTGATGGCAACGGCCAGACGCCAATCTTTGGTGCCATCATGTATGGATCCGTCGACGTTGCTGCACTTCTAGTGGAGCATGACGCTGAGGTCGACCCCAAGGACGTCAGCGGGAAGACACCTCTTTGGTTCGCTGCTGAGAAGAACTACTCCGAAGACATGGCCTGGCTGATCGACCATGGCGCTGATGTCGATGTCCAGGATGCAAGCGGCCGAATGCTGCTCTCTGCGGCGACGGAAGCGGGCAGTCTCGATGCCATCAAGCTCCTGGCTCAATCTGGCGCACCCATTGGCAGGAAAGATGCCGAAGGACAGACAGCGCTGTTCGTTGCCTGCAAAGAATCATCTGGCGGGGCGGAAGTGCTGCTGGATCTTGGCGCCTCCATCGACGAGAGAGATGGGAATGGCTGGACTCCACTCTTCGTCGCCGCAACCTACGATCGTTCCGAAACGGTGCGCTTGCTGCTCAAACGGGGAGCAAATGTGAATGGACGCGACAGCTCCAGTTGGACTCCGCTGCATCACGCAGTAAATAATGGTTCGGTGGATTCCGCACAGGCTCTCGTCAAAGGTGGCGCAACGATCGATGAAGAAGACACCAGTGGCTGCACCCCCTTCTCGTTGCGGCCGAGCATGGCAGTGTTGCGCTTGTCAAGTATCTCATCGAAAGTGGTGCGTCAGCTGGTATCAAGGATCGAGACGAGAGGACGCTGCTGTTTGCCGCCGCCAGAACCGGACTTATCAACATGGGGGAGCTCGTGCTCTCGCACGGAGCAGAGCTTCGCGCCAAAGACGAGGGCAACCGAACGGCACTGTTCCCTGCCGTCAAGTTGGGTCATCTCGACTTTGTCAAATTGCTGGTCCGAAAGGGACTCTCGATCAATGAGAAAGACTTTGACGGAAGAACGCCGCTGCACGTTGCAGCTCAGGTGGGGCATTTCGAGATCCTGGACTTCCTGGTCGCGAATGGTGCTGCGTGCGATGTTGCGGACACGGATTCTCGGACGCCTCTGTTCTTTTCCGCAAAGAATGGGGACGTCACTGCGATGAAGACACTGATCGATCGTGGTGCATTGGTCGCCTTGAAGGACGTCGACGGCAAGACAATGCTCTTTGCCGCTGCGGGCGCTCTTCTACGCGGTCGAACAAGGCTTTGTCGACATAGTGGAACTCTTGATTGCCCATGAAGCACCTCTAGCTACAACGGACGCAACTGGGAACTCGCCGCTGCACATTGCAGTCTCAAAGAACCAGCCGGCGATTGTGAAGCTGCTGCTGGCGAAAGGAGCAGAGATCAACCATGCCAACTTGAGCCACGAAACGCCACTTCTAGTGGCTGGGCGAGCCGGCCATTTCAATTTGCTGAAGCTCTTGATCGAAAATGGCGCGTCGGTAAACGTGCAAGCTCACGATGGCGAGATTGCGCTCATCTCCGCGTCCCGGTTCGGGTACCCAGAGCTTGTCCAGCTGCTGGTGCGAGCTAGTTATGAAGAAAAGGCGTTACCTACCGAGCAGGTGAGACCTCTATTGTCTTCGTCCTTGGCGAAAATGATGGGGCTTTGCAGCGAGGTGTTCGAGTTCCAGCAAATGTGCGAGTCTGCTGTGCAGCATCTGATCGACACGTGGCGCCTTGTTCAAGAAGCAGATGAGGCTGATGAAGATGACGACATGCAGATGAAGTTTGCTAAGATCGTCTTCCGGCTTTGCCGATTTCTGCTCACCCTGGATCGCAAAAGCGTTCTCTCTCGAGTCCTCGCGAGCCGAATAACTGAACGATCGATTCGCCAGCTTCACGAGGAGATCGCCTTCTTCTCCCAGCTCAACTTGAGCGATTCTTCAAGTCTACTCTGGTCTGATTGGAGTCGAGAATTATAAATCGAGCGACTACGCCAGCGAGACGTGTTTCGAGCTCGATTGGCGAGCGAGGAGATGAGGTCGCTCACCAACCATGGCGACGTGAGCGAGCTGATCTTGCTACTTCAATACGAGCTGCAGCACCACCGCAGCTACTATGAGCTGCTGGACGTCCAGTTACTCAAGAAGGTGCTCGAAAACTTGAGTGCCGGAAGCCACGAGTCAGACGAGTTCCCAGCGTGATTCATCGCCCGTGACGACGTCGACTTTGAAGAGCGCAACAGGGCCGAGGGCGAGGAGTACCTGGGGGTGACAAAGTACCACGGCAAGTGAAAGCAGTCGTCCGTGATGATCTCCACCAGCCAAGCGCGTGATGTCCACTTCGAGCAGATGGTGAACCGATGGCACATGTTTGACCACCCTCACGTGATCAAGCTCTTTGGCGCGTGCCACATCGGCAAACCTCGCTTCTTCGTCTACGAAGACTTGCCGAATGGTACTCTGTTGGAGTACTTGCGAGTCAACGAGAACGGGCAACTAACATGGCAAAAGCTCTTTGAAGCCGCGGTCGGCATCCAGTACCTCCACGAACAGGGCGTAGTCCATGGTGAGCTTCAGTCTGGGAATCTTGTGGTTGGCAGAGACCTGGCAACAAAAATTGCTGGCTTTGGAGAGACGTCGCTGCGTCTGAACTCGGAGAATCGTCTCTGGGAATCCCCCGAGCTGCACCCAGGTGGGAACATGTCGTTTGCGCATGACATCTTTGTCTTTGGGATGTGCATGCTGGAGATCCTGACCGATGCCTGTACGAAAGAGGAGCGTGATATCTACTTCCCCGCGGTTAGCCGAGAGTGGACGCCAAAGAACCTACCTCCAGGCATGGACTCTTCGCAGTGGAACCTGGTCAAGCTCATGTGCCGCTCAGACCCAGCGCAGCGCGTCAACATCATGTTTGTGGTGAAAGAGCTCGAGCGCTTTGCGCTTGAAGCCAGCGGTGCGAGCTCCGGTTTGATGCCGGTTAACCGAGTGGCCGGAGATTGGGCCAAGTCCAGCCGCATGGACCTGGAGAAGCTCAAGGTACGCAGTGCAGCGTTCCCAGATCGCGTGTCAGCGGCAAAGCACATCCTCGCCCGCCTCGAGAACGTCCTTACGATGCTCACTGCGATGGACAACTTCGCCACCGACCTCAAAGTCATCAAGTTTGGCGACATTGTCGCACGCTTTGAACAGTACTACGCGCGAACGACTCTGTCGGAGAAATCGACGACCCATTTGGCGCGAAGTCGTCAAGTGATCCAGAAGAACAACGTACTCCATTTGGATCTCGACCGGTTGCTGGCGATGATGAACGTCGTCGTGGACGCCGATCCGGTCCACAAGTGGGACCATGCGAGCTCCAGCACGAACAGTGAAGGTGGCTCGAGCCTTGAACCCGAGCCAGAGAGCCTGGACTTGAGCAGCGACGACAAAAGCAGCGGTGACCCAGTGACGCTAAACGTGTTTGAGAGTGACGCGAAGAACCCCGCGCACGGAGTACCAGAGAACCACCCAGCGCACGGACCAGTGTCAATAAACCCATCATGGTTCCTCTCGATTAGCGATCTGAGTTTCGACCAGCGTGACTGCATCGCGAGCGGAGCCTTTGGGGAAGTGTACCGTGGCATGTGGCTCAGCACGCCTGTGATTGTCAAGTTCATGGGATGCGAAGGCGACCCAGACAAAGTGAGCACGCGGTTATTTCTCCACGAGGTGCGCATCTGGTACCAGCTCAACCACCCGCACGTGGTCAAGCTCTACGGTGCGTGCCACTTTGGGAAACGCTACTTTGCCTGCGAGTACGCATCGAATGGCACGCTCAGCGAGTACCTGAGCGCTGGGAAGAACGCCGGCTCTGTATGGAAGAAGCTCCACGAGACGGCACTGGGGCTCCAGTACGTCCACGGCAAGGATATCGTCCACAACGACCTCAAGTGCGACAACATCCTCATTGGCGCCGGCGGGAACGCCAAGCTCTCGGACTTTGGCCTGAGTTCGATCCCGAATGTCGCCGAGATCATGATCGGGAAGAGCAAGATCGGCGCCGTGAACTGGAAATCGCCCGAGTACCTCGCAGGAGGTCGACCTACTTTCGCCTCGGATGTCTACTCGTTCGCCATGTGCATCTTGGAGGCCGTGACGGGCACTGCCATGAGCGGCACCATGGTTCGCTACCATGTCAAGAAGGGCAACACCCCAAAGAAGCCCGAGAGTATGTCTAACAAGCAGTGGCGTCTGGTCCAGCAGATGACGGCGTTGGACCCGACGAAGCGAGCCAGGATCTCGTACGTGGTCGAGAAGCTCGAGGAGTTTGTCGACGAGAGTCAGGCGCCATACGTGAGGGGGGGGGGCTTGGCTGAGGTACTGTATTAGCCAGTGGTGGCCTGGAATCAGAGCTCATTAAGCAGTAGACACCTTAACAATCGACAGCATGACCTCAGCATCTCTAGGTTACGTTTATAACTGTTGTGCAGTGAGTGAAAAATGGCTCTATGCGTCATCTATTCATTTCTTGTATTCCGTCAAGTGGTGCGTGAGCTTCGCCAAGTGGCGGTCGCAGTCCTCGGTGGTCGTCAGCGGCGAGCACATCATGTACACGACGTTGCCCAGCGCGCGCGCGTAGATCTCGTCCTTCCGAAGGACCTTGATCAGGTCCTGGGCCTCGCTCGAGGCGTAGCCGGCGCTCGACGTCTCGAGTTCAATGCCCACGACCGTACCGATCGCAAACGTACGCGCCACTTGGCTCAGCTGCGAGAGCTGCTTCACGAGGTCTGCGTTCCAGTAGATACGAGTCGTCGTGGCGCTGCCCTTACCGCCGGCAGCCTCGTCGCTGCTCTTATTGAAGATCGAGTACATGTCCAGCGATGTGAGTGCAGCCGCGCAACCGATCGGATGAGCCGTGAACGAGTGGCCGTGGAGCAAAGCTTCGCCCTTGGCGTCGTCGAAGAACGTGCCGAAGACCTCCTCGCTCGCCAGCGTCACCGCGAGCGGCACGACGCCACCGGTGAGCAGCTTGGCGTAGCACGCAATATCTGGGTCCACGCCCAGCAGGTCGCGTCCGGACTGCACGCCCAGGCGCCACCAGCCAGAGAACACTTCATCAAAGATCACGGGGATCTTGCGCGCGCGGCACTCCTCAACGACCGCGCGCTGGAAGAGCGGGTCCACGAGCACCATCCCACCAGCGCCGATCAGCACAGGCTCGATTAGCAATGCACCGATGAGCACGTCGATGCCGTCCTGGCCACTACGCTGCTCAGCGGCGTCGATCTCGCTCGCCACATACTTGCGGTACGTCTCCTTCACGTCCGCACTGCGGCGCGTGAGGTCGAAGGCGTCCTCCATGGACGCAAAGGTCTCACCAGTGGACCCACCGACGCCGCCATTGATCTCCTTGTCGAGCGAGATGACGAACTCCCCATCGCGGATCGCGAGCGACGGGGTCTTGAGGAAGATGCCCTCGGGGCGGTACCACGGGTGCTGCTTCTCGTTGTACACGCTCGGCTCGGCGATGTTCATCACGCCGAGTGTGTCGCCGTGGTAGCAGTTGGCCTGCGCGAGCACCACCAGCTTCTTCTTCTTGGTCTCGTTGATTTCCTTGGCCGTGAACGCGCTGTAGTCCAGGTCGTGGTCCGTCACGAACTTGCGGAAGGCCATCTTGAGTGCGACCTCGACGGCCGTCGAGCCGTCGTCGGAGAAATACACGCGCGAGGCCCAGCGCTTGCCCACGGTCGCAAGGAGCTTCTCACTCAGCTGGAGCGCTGGCTCGTGGGCGTTCTCGGGAAACATGACGTGGCCGTACCGGGCCGCTGTGTACGCGAGCGCGGTGGCCATCTTGGAGTTGCCGTGACCGATGCCCTGGGTCCACCAGCTCGCGCAGGCGTCAAACATGGGCGCGAGTGTGTTGCTCTCGCGGTTCAGAATGCTAAAGTCGTCGCCGTGTGCCGAGTCGATGATCGAAAGCGCGCCGTACTTCTTGTGCTGCGTGAAAGGCCACCAGAAGACCTGCTCGGCGCGCGTGTGCATGTGCTCAAAGCGGTCGAGGCGTTGCCTGTGGAAGCCTTGCAGTGACGCGTTGATCGTGTCAAAGACATGTTCGTGGTCGGCGAACCACTCGTCGAGCGGCTCGGGCTGCGGCGGGATGGGCTGCATCGTGAAGATCGGGATGCCCAGCTCGCTCAGACGCGGCTCGAGCGCCGCGGCGTTGTCGAGCTGCTCCTGTTCGACCAGACAGAGCGCTGCGACGTCGTAGCCTCGCAATAACAGGCTCTCGAGTGCCGACATGGTCGACGAGATGCCGCCGAGCTTGCCGTCGCCGATGAGCACCACGGGCAGGCGCAGACCGCGGTACACGTCGGCCTGGAAGCGCATCGACGCCGACGGACTGCACACGCCGCCGGCCGTCTCCACGAGCACGAGTGAGTACGGGTCCTTTGTGTCCGCGTTGATCGCCTGGAGCTTGGCCGTGAGCAGCGCCACGAGCGCGTCGTCCGTGATCGTGTGGCCCTCGAGCGTCGCAGCGAGGTGCGGCGACACGGGCGTCTTCCAGGAGAAGAGCGTCGAGGCGTCCAATACATTAACAGCATCGCCATGAACGTTCTTGAGTGCGTACCGCTGGACAAAGGCGGCGTCACCCTGGAAGCCCTCGGGCTGGGCGTCGTCCGTGCCGGTCTGCAGCGGTTTGATGTACGCAACCCGCCCGCCACTGGCAGCAGCACTGCGGTTGCGCACCGCGCTCTGCACGATGCCGGCTGAGACGAGCGTCTTGCCGATGTCCGTGTTGCTGCCATAGACCTGGAAGACGGGCGTCTGCAGGCCCACGGGCAGCACGCGCTGTGTGCGCAGGTTGTCCTTCTGCGCGTGCAGCGCCTGAACAGACGCCGTGGCCTCGCGAAGACCGACGTGGAAGCGCGCGCGCTGCTGTTGCGTGAGGCGGCTGACACTGCTGCTGGTGCTGATGGAGAGCAGCGCGTGCGGCAGACGCTGGCGGCGGAGCAGCAGAGATGTCATCTTGCTTGTTCAACTCTTTTTGCGGAATGTTATGAATGACGCAAAAACTGCGGAATGGTCACTATTGCGATTGTGGGGGTCAACTTTTCTTCCATTGAAGTATCTTGCCGTTTGTATGTGAAACTTGGGAAGAAAAGATGGATATATAAGGTTCTAATATATCCATCTTTTCTCCCCAACTTTCACATACAAATGGCAAGATATATGCAAACCGAGAATAGACGAGTGCATGTTTTATACAATTTCCAGTAAGATGAGGTTTAAGGAATGTATATCCTATCAAAATTCATATGAAACAGAATGTTACAGCAGAGTGTGTGTACATACCTTTTAAAATGTATATGTAGCACCTCCAAAAATGCCCAACCCTCTCTAAATCGTATTTGTTGCAATCGCTCAGTTTAGCTAGGGTATCAGATTTTAGGGTTTTATTGTAGAAAATAGGGAGCATAGTAATACTGCTAATTGCAAAAGTGATAATATGTTAGCGAGCGAATTTGAAGGGTATTATTTGCTACTACCAAGTTGTAACGAAACAGCTCGCACAAGTTCGCGAGTGATGGTTGATATCATAAAATAAAGGTTTTTAAAGACTGCAAGCAACATTGAACGTTTCTGGTGTCACATGTTTGCGCGCCACTGGAGCTCCTCATTCCCAGTGATTACCGACAACTGAACCTCTCAAAGCACGCCATCCAGCGGTGCGAGTCTTTCGAAATTGTCCAGTTCTTACTACAGTACTCTGCGCAAACAGAGCAGCCTCGGTGTCGTCTATCAGCAGTACTCCTTTGAACGGCTGGAGGTGTCGGCGAAGCCCGGACCACGAGCTGCATTTGAAGAATTCTCTGGATTTATACAGAGTTTTACCAGGTCTGTGAAGGTTGCTTGTGCATCAGTCCTCAGACAACATTTAAAACACATTCACCTCGAATGTCGTACGATGTTGCTCGATGGAACAGCAAATGTTGATGGAATGTCGCTGGTAAGGTTGTCTGAAGAGTTCTTGTGCATCAGTCTTGAGAAGACATTTCGTCAATTTTTGTGTGAACTTTTGATCGATCAAAATTTGCCCACTTATAATGTGATCTTATGCTCCCAGCATTATCATCAAAAATACATCAGTTTTTGTGTGAGCTCTTGATCACACAACCAGGGATGGTTAGTACTATAAAATTTGGGGGTTGGTAGTATATTACTATACTATCCACCTCGAGATTTGAAACTGCTATTACTATAGTAATATAGCGCAGTTCCGATACTATAGTGCTATACTATAGTACTATCAAAATACTATCCAAACAGAGTTGTATCGGAATTCTCTGATACATACAACCCTGCACACGTTTTTACATTTTTAAATATTGGTATTTCACTATATTTTAATATTTTTTGAAAAATGAGAGTGCAGGACTGTAAAGAATCACGGAACGTCAGTTCATCAGCTTATAAAGATTGAAGTACATATTTCAAGCTAACTTCTTATGTAGCACCACCCTCGTGTGCACGAAAATTATCTCCAGTCCTTCATATACTGTATGATACGTGCACAGCATGTCATCACACCATTTACTGTATAATCTCGAAAGAGGCCTTTTTTACGTTTAAATATTATCTAGGCTGGCATACGTTGCCACAAACCAGAAGCGGTCTGTTCGCAATCATATATTCAACCAAAGCAAACCAACCGCTTCCCGTGTGTTCTATGGTATGACAGATACTGGATCAGACATCCCGTCATCATGGTCATGTCACTTCAGATTTCAATTCAAAATAAAATAAAATCATAGTCATGCAGCTTTTTCAATAAGCTTTTGATGGCATTGATGACCTTAGATGCCTCAAGGGCTGTTACACTTGGTTCGCAATTAAATTCTTGACTGGAAACGTATCTGTTTAGATAGTAATATGATAGTAATAAGTTAGTACCGTAAATCACGGTTGACATGCAACATCGAAATCAATCGTGCCCAAGTGAAACTATAAAAATAGTTAGACCTTAAATCCGAGGTTTTGAGTTTCAACATGGTGCCAAGCGTTTCTGTTGATGTTTTACGCCCCTGCGTTCCGAGCCATTTGCTTGTTGATGATTGGCAAGCACTATGCGACCAGGCACATATTTGAGACAACGCATGAGAGCGCGAGTGGTGACGACAACAAACGCCCAAAAGCTGAGGGCGCTCACCCTCGTCGCAGGCGGCGAACCCGTCCAGGACGTCGTCACGGTTTTCAAGGTCTCACGCGAGACGATTTGGCGGTGGGGAAAGAAAAAAGCTTATCGCGCAGGCAAACCCGAGCCAAGTCTTTGTTGGGGAGAAGACACAGCCATCAGTTATTCCTGTCGCTGTCCAGCAAAGGTACGCTTTGTTTTATTGCTCATCCAAGTTGTTGTTGCTGTTGCTCACTACGCTGTGTTTAATCTATGGACTCTGCGTTCGTTTGTCTAGGCTTCTACGATGGATAGAAGTCATGCGAATGGAGAAGTATTTGTGCGTGTCCACTGCGTGTATTCGCGTCATGCTCGGGCGCTGGGCCCCAGATCTCGTTCGGACGAGGACGCGTGACGCAGTCACGATGCTCATCTGGCGCTTCTTGCACTGGGACAAGCTGATGCTGCGCCGCATAACGCATCGTGGTCAAAAACCAAGAAATGACCTTCAGGTATTGTGAAGTATATTAAAAATTACAAAACAATACGAAACATTGTATTGTCATGTAATTTTTAATACATTTGTTTAATTTTAACATTTCCTGTTTTTATTGTTTACCTATAGAGAATAGCTAAACGATTTTCACAAGTCCTTCAATATCAAATCGAGGGCGACGGATTTTCCCCGATAGCCTCGACGCCGCAAGATACGACTACGGCTACAATATGGATCAGACGTCCATTTACATCGACATGAACCTCCAACTACACGATTGAATTTGTTGGCAGCCAAACCATGGACGTTATGCAATGTGAGTCAATTTATTCAATTGATTAGATGGTCTCAGCAACATTGTGTTACATCCTATGATTATTTTACATGTGGCCATGTCAACGAAATCATTTCGGGCGTCAGTGTTCCTTTGCGCATCTGCGACCGGGGGAACACCTGGCGCTGCCCTATGCACATGAAACAGCGTGTAGTGTTGCAGCAAGTGGTGAGTGGTATGAGGTGGCTGGGCATCCTGGCAGCTGTACAATGCTCTATCTTGAACGCGATGCAGCTTGTGCGTCTGCTGTGCGACACTCTGTCTTGAACGCGGTTCTGCTTGTGCGTCCGATGCGCGGGCAGTATGCACGACGCACACATCAGAAGAAGGGATGGGCTGGTTAGTGACTCTATGCGAGGTCGCACGGTTGTCGGTGGCGCTTGTGATGGCCACGACTGCGTCGCGTATCCTCGTGGTGGACATGATGCTATTGGTACGGGCGGCTCGGCGTCAGGCTGGTTGTGGCTGGCAGCTCTGTAGCAGGTCGGTAATGGCTGGTGGCTCAACGGGGAACTGGTCATCACTGATTTCCTTGCGGCGGGTAAGTCATGGCTGGCGGCGTGGACACGGGTCGCGGTCGTGTTGGTCTCGGTGATCTTGTCGATCTTGTCGTCGTTTGCTTTTTCGATTGGTGCAGGCTCGCTTTTAGATTGGCACAATTATGGGGTGGATGTTGGTTGTGGGAAAGGTTTCATTTCAGGTAAGATGGTCGTTGTAATATAAAAAAGTGCATAAAACCCCGTAATCACGCGATGTTGCAACTTTGTCGTGTTGCATGTCAATTGTGATTTACGGTGCTATCAAGTCACCTCGATTTACTATGGTAATATTGCTATAGTACTATGGCAAAACTGGTATCAATCGTATAGTACTATTACTATAGTACTCTTAAAAATAGTACTTTGACACTTTTTTGGATAGTACTAACCATCTTGGCACACAACATTGTCTTATTTTGTGTGTGTGTAAACTACACCTTTTCAACTTCCGTCCCAGAAAAGAGCAACTCCGTCACCGACATGTCGATCTCCGTCCGAGAATGGACAACTCCGTCCGCGAAAACTGTACAATGTAATCCTCTCATAGATAATATCAATAAAAAGTTGGTAACATTCGTCTTGGTGAATATTTGGCCCATAAGTAAAAA
>JAASFY010000442.1:0-22641 GCA_023334035.1 Globisporangium okanoganense
AGCAGGCCTCGGGCGTGCGCAAGGAGTTCGATTCGATGACCTGCGGCGCGCCAGCGCAGACGTGGGTCAACAGCCGCGTCCACATTCGCGTCACAGAGGACTAGAGGGCGTCTGCCTTCCGTTTCAGTGCTGCGGCTGAATTCCAACTCTTTGAGAACCGTGAGTGTTGACAGCCAGTGTTGCCTGCTCGCTGCTCCGCACATTTTCATCTGAAAGTATGCTCCGAGCAAACCATTTCTAATTTTTCATGAATTAAAATAGCATCCTGAATACTTCCTGCACTTGCTACTCTTCCGACGACTTTCCTTTGCGGGATCTGTTGTTGATCATGGTGTCGATATGTTTTAGCAGCACCATTAACCTCCCAAGCATGTCCGCATGCGCTTCACGCCCAGAGCGCCACTCGTTATCGCCGACAAGTTCCACCAACTCCGTTTGTGTTTGCGGGTGCAAAGTGTGACCTTCGATCGTGAAAGTTACCACAATAATATTCGAGGTTTTGTTAGTACATTTAGTGAAATTAGCGAAATTGTCGATAGATCAATTTGACATGGTCGGCACCATTTTGTCCAAGTATCCAGGTTCTTCAAGCTTGATTCGCTTTCAGCTTTTAGCTTCCGCGCTGCCGTCTGCTTCAAGCTTCTAGACGTGCGGTCCTTGGCTGCTGTGTCTAGACTTGATAGTGCTCTGTTTCGTCGTTGTTCTCTCCAAGGTGACGCTGTGTTCGCACAAATATCAACAAACATGTCAGCGACAAAAAAAATCCGAGTGTACTTTGAAATAGGAGGCTGTAAAGGATCACCTTTAAATAAAACTCCAGCTGGTCCTTCATGTGGGTCATGCTCTGATCTTCTGACGTGAACTGCGGTACACCAATCACATGAGATGGGCAAATAGTTAGAAATGCAACTTTTCAAAAACAACAAATTCAAGTGACTGATTGAGCACGCACGGAAAAGCGACCGCTGTGGATCGTGCTGTTGGATTGGGATTGCGTGTCTTCGGATACCTGAATGTGCGCTTGCTGGTTGTCCAATTTCGACCACAGCAAGAGTTGCTTCTGGAATGAGCTGTTGAAAATCAAGCAAAATAGTCGAGCAATAACAATGTTAGAAGAAAACACACAATCGGAGCAACACATGACATGCCAAGACAAGCCAAACGTACATTGACGAGTCCTCGGGTTCATCTCGCACGGCGCTGAACGCGTGCCGGTCCAGCGGTCTGCGCATTGGCTGCTCGACGGCAAGAGGAACACGCTTGGCGCGACCGAATATGGGGCGGGCTCCCTTCGGCATAAATATAATCTGAGCATAACAACAGCATAAATATATGAGCATGCCGTTGGCTATGTGTGTGCTGATGCCACACGCTCAAGCAAGTGAGTATGAATTAAGTTCTAGGGCGCACCTTGAGCTCTTCAAAGTTTTCGTCTTCGATGCAGTACACGTTGACTGCGACGCTATCTGGCTGGGTGTGGTCAAATTGGAAAATGTGGACGCCTATTGAGATAACCACACAATTATTAAGTTCGCGCAATCTCAAATAGAGAAACATGTGAAGCAGCATAAAGGAACATACCGCATTTGGCGCAGAATACATGCTGGCAGCCCGACTCTTGGGATTCGTAGAGCGACACGTCTGTCGACTCGATCATCTCAAAGCAGGACGTCGGCACGATCTGTTTTCACATGCGCAACCCATTGCATAAGCCAAAAGTCCACAAGAGGCTCACAATAAAGCAAAGTCAGGACTCACCAGATACGGGAATCGACCTTTCTTGCACGACAGCGTGTTGCTGTCATCAAACGCTTCAACGCGATTCGGAGCCAAGACGAGAAATCTAGGAATTGCAACATTCGGTCAGTCACCCTACCATCAGCCACGCTTCTATATATACAGACATACGTACCTCAGCGATCCGCAGTCACAAGCTCCTCGGTGCTGGAAAAGCGGCATCTTGGGCATTCCATACTTCTTCCTGTCATCACGAGCGCATTCTGACCATCAGTACACGACAGAGCTACAGACAAACGGAGTAGTCCAAGTGGATAGAGAGCGCAACGTACTGGAAGTACACGTCCGTGCCCTTTTCACCCGCAGTGTACGTTTCCCACTTGCTCTGGCCGTCTTTTTCACGAAAGAGCTCTCGGACCTGCGCATTAATACACACAATTGCCACGCGTCAGTCATCTCATGGGCCATGAAATGGGTGTTCACGCATATGAAGGAGGGCGCAATACACGCAGACACATCACTACGCACCACTAGGAAGCCGATGCCCACGACGAGCGTCGAGATGGCGCCGATGGCGCGGTCCAGTTCGCGCATGCCGCTGCCAATCCGCCAGGCCAATTAGGCTCGCTTTCTCTATTGAACCCCCCGTAACACGTTGCGCGCATCCTTTCGTACTTTAACGAATGTATGCTGTGCGTTGTAACTCATTTGGCGACTTCTTATAATGCGTAACATCTGCTTCGAGAGCAACTGGTTCTTGTTTTCACACAGTTGTGCCATACAGTATACATTATAAAGGTTTATCAAGACAAGGAGGCTAAGATAAAAGTGGGTTGACCCAGCAGCAGCAAACAAAGAACCACAAACACTCTTGCATCTCGCAGTTTTACGAAACGAAAACTCCGATAAATCATAATTATATTAGACAGGTTACACACCAAGCACATAAAATCTGTCATCCATGAAGCTGACTGGTGTTCTCCGGATAGCTCTGGAGGGGATTGCTGCTGAGACTGCCTTGGTGCCGACTCGACGGGATGTGGATCGTCGTGGTCGTGTCTGGATGCAGCTGCACCTGCGCCGGCACGATGTCGCGCACGTCCGTGTGGTTCCTGCCGATGTTGGTGGCGCTCGAGGTCGAGGACATTTGCCGCAGCAAGCGGTTCGTGGACGACTCGATCATGAGCTCAAACTGCGTCATGCGCATGCTCTCGTGGGTGGGCGAGTCAATGAACGATGACGCGTCGTTATCCTGCGTGTCGATCACCACCTCGCGCGCGCGCTTCTCGTGGTGGTGCTGCAGCCGCTGCGCGAGCCATTGCAACAGGAAGAACGACACGATCGTCCCAACGTAGAACGCCAGCGTCGACAACGGAGCTGCTCGTGTGTGGAAGTTGAAGAGCTTGTTGGTCGGCTGGTGCCCGCCGACGACCCACAGCAGCTGCATCAAGAGCCAAGCAGACGGCCAGAACATCGCCAGCAGCACGTGGTTGGACTTGAACTGCGGTGCCGTGTGGTAAAAGTCGACCGCGACGACGGCAAACTGCACAATGATGCCCTCCACGCGAATGCCTGACACGTTTTCTTCCGTTGTCGTGATTGAGATGGTCCTAACGATAGGATATATATATACCCACGTAAGCGAAATGTCTAATACAAAAAGAACAGCGAATATTCAAAGTTGAACGCACCAGAAGCTGAAGAACGACACGAGCGTGCCTGTCGTTGAGCACTCGTAAAAGATCCAGTCCAGCATCTCCCACGAGTACGCGTACGGCTTCTTCTGGTACGACAAAAAGCGCGGGCCTGTGAACGTCGGCTGGTACAGATGAACTGCGGAGATCTGGATCGATAGCAAATGCAGTTGTAGTGGTTAGAATTGAGCATTGACGTTTAAAACTACAGACGACGACGAACGTACCCAGAGGGACACGACTGTGAAGAGGGCTGTGAATGGTCCGAGGTAGAGAATTGGCGGGATCTTCTCGGTCCCCGTGCTCGTGAACCCTTCCCAGGGCAGAACGATACTTGGCAGGAAGACGGACAGCACAAATCTACCAGCACGCATACACAAGGGTGAATATTAGTCTCGTGTCAATGCCAACAAATTCAATAGAGAGATAAGTGACACTACGTACACGATGGTTGCGCACACGAGCTTCCACATCACGAGCTGTCCGCGGCTGAAATGCGCGAGCGAGCTCGTGCGCCGCAGGTAATACTGGCTCTTGCCGTCCACAAACGTGAACCAGTCGTCCAGCGCTTCCACACACGTCATGCTGCGTCTCTGTATCGATGAATTTGTCTGCTGCTCTGCTTGTCAAATCGACTCGTGTGGTGTCTGACTCGGCACTGATCGCTGCGCGGCTTGGTTTTCTTGCTGACCTGATGGCGTGTTCTCTCTCGCGCGCTCTGCTTGTGTGACTTGCACCAGGGACCCCGCGCCTGTGTTGGTCTGTAGCAGCGTCTGTGTGTCAGATACACTCGGTTTGTACGCTCTGTCGGTCTCTAGAGTGTGGGGCCAGTCGCTCGATAACAAGACACCGGCACGCGCGACTTGGCTTTCTTGATGCTTTTCGTGTCAAGAGAAGAAAGTGGAAATGAGGGGCTATTGTTTGGAGTGGACAATGCTGCACTGACTCCTTTTCGGCCAATCAAAATTGGAGTGCAGCACAAATATTAATACATTTCCTACTCGAACAAGTTGTCATCCGATATATCTGGCTTGTAAAATGGAAAGTTGGATACTTCATCGAAATACACTATTGACAAGGATACATTCACTCTGGTGCTGCCGGATCTCAATCATCAAACGTGAAGCCAAAGCCAAAGGAAGATGCGGCTGCCGACGTGGTTTCTGAAGACGCTGGTGCTTCGCCTGTGTTTCCATCTGCATATGTGGCTTGCTGCTGAGTCGAGTTGCCCTGGAGCAGGAGCTCCCACTTGGACTTGCGGTTCTTGCGCTCGAACTCGTCCTCCCATTCCTTGTCGACTGCCGCCAAGAGCTCCGGTTGTTGCTCCTCGAGAGCCTCTCGAAAGTTGTTGATGAGCTCTGGACGTTTGTCGTACGACAAACCCGAAACCTGGTCCGGCTTGTCCTTCAGGAACCGGAGCACGCCCTTCACGTTGCCCTTGCACACAAAGTTCTGCGTGACCGCGATCGACTCGTCGAGGTTCAGCACCAAGTGCCACCATCCGTGCGGGACAAACACGATCTCTCCTTCTCGGCAAACGCCCTCGAGCGGCTTCATGTGCGGCGGTAGCTTTTTGAGCTGAGGATAAAAAGTCACAAACCACTCCATGAGCGACACAGGGGTCGACACGTCACCGCCATCTTCGCTCGGGTGCACGCCAGGTGGGACGACCTCGGGCGGGAACATTATCCACTTCTTCGAGCCGCGGATCACTCCATTCCACGCGTTCGTCGAGTTCGGGTCGATGTGGAACGTCGAGCCCGACTTCTTTGGCCCGATGATGAGCCACCGGTAGTCCGGTCGCTCGTCGCCCAGCAACGAGAAGAAGTCTTCCTGGAAGTACTGCGGCACATCGTAGTCGGCTGCGAGCATCGGGACGTGTGCAGCGAAGTGCTTGTCAAAGATGAACAGCGGTTGGTCGTCGACCAAAGTGCGGCTGTAGTGCAAATACTTGTCCATGGGCACCTGGAAGCCGCCGGCGTAGAATGTTTGTCCCTCGCACGCCTTCACGAGGTACTCGTCTGTCCACTTCTCGATCGCGGGCCACTTGTGAATCGCCTCTGTGATGATCAGTGGGCGGTTCCCCATCTCGTAATCGCGCTTAAAGTCTTCCAAGCTCAGTTCATCAGCGCTCCGGCGATCGATTGTTTCGACTGCAATCCAACTCTCCTCAATCGGTGCCGCAGCACAGTAGAACGACTGGAAGAGTAGATCCGAGTAGAACCCTGTCACAACAATGGGCTTGCGCTTGCGCTTGCCGTTGCACTTGGTCGCGATGAACGAGTCCTTCCAGGTCTCCTCCGCCTGGAAGTTGCCCTCCATTTCCTCCAGCACCAGTGTCCGCCAGAGCTCGTCGTGCGAACTGAACACGTAGCACGCGCGGCTACACTCGCCAAGCTTCGCGAGGTCCGTCGCGGGCAAGTAATTGAGCAGATCCATCATCTGCATGTCGGAGAGGAACGCGAGCTTGCCCAGTCCTGGCGCGCGGCAGTCCTTGATGCCCTTGTCCATGTCTTCGTAGAAGTTGCCGACGGGCTTCACGCCGTACGGGTGCTCCAGCACGCGGCGTCTCGCTGGCTCTGCGACGCCATGGAGCTTGGCTTTCTTCACGGGCCGCTGTTCGGCCGCGGCGACGCGCTCGCTCTCGTCGCACGGACTCGTGGTCTGCGTCATCTGTTTATTTGTGCTGTTGGTGCTCGCTGCTGCTGCCAGAGTCGGAGAATGCGTCTGCTGTACGTCGTGGTCGCTCCCGCCAGTCAATCGCTGCGCCGTCATTGTCGCCGAAGTGCGATTGGCGCCATGCATGCGCACCACCTCCAACGTTCACATTCCAACAACATTCCCAAACATGTCATTACATTCAAGCAACATCAAAGCTGCTTTTCTCACCGCTCTATACGATTCGCTCATTGGCTGAGCCCGCTGATCACTCAAGATTGCTCAAACTGAATGTTCGTCGTGATTACAAGAGCCAAGAAAAGCACGGCACCGCATTCAAACAGCAAGTCGCCTGAAGGTGCGATATGAAGACCGATTGATGGAACCCGACGCCGCTCGCTATCTTCAGTAACGCCAGAGTCAACAACGCCTGCCACACGCAGTCCGGCCATGGTGCCTCCCGTCGCGCCGCTCGTCCAGCAGCAGCAGCAGCCGTCGGCGCTGGAGCGAAACGACCTCACGACGCACCTGCTGCGCGGCGCCAGCAGTTGCAATAGCAGCAGTGCGCTAAGCTCCCAGGCGCTCGACATTGGCGACTCGGACACGGAGAAAGACGACGACGGCGCCGACGTGATGGACAAGACCGACGTCGGCTTCAATTACAACACGTGGGGATGTTTTGTTGCTTGTGAGTGGATTGGAGCTCTTTGTTGGATATGCTAAACAACTGACTGGTGTTTGTTATTTAGAGCGTTCGCGGTGATGACCGAGCGCCGCGTACAGCGCAAGTACCGAGGCGTGTACAAGCAGGTGCGTTGCGTGGGCTTGACGCTGCTGAGGGTTGTGCCCAGGAGTCTGTCTGTTTATTGACACATGTACGTGTTGATATGGACATTTTTTATAATAGTACTCGGCGTCGACGCAGCTGGTGACGTGGCTCATCGTGGTCTACATCCTCGCTGTCTTCACGGCCGATATCATTCGCTCTTCGTGTACGTAGTGGCATCTCATCAAACCCTTGGGCTCAGCTATTTATTTCGTTAAATCTTACTTGTAAAATTTGTTTTTATTTTATAGCGGAAGACAAGGGTTTCCTACGGACCGACAACCTGATCGCTCTCGTGTTCAATCTGTTCCTGGTCTTTCTGGTCGTCGAGGTATAATAAATCTGCTGGCCATGCGTTCGGTGTCTTCACCGAGGCTAACGTGACTCTCTTATGTGTATGAACAGATCGTGCTCGTGGTGCGGTGGCTCATTTACTGGATCATTGTCGCGGAGCTAGCGACGTTTGCTATCACGGGCCAGATCGAGTCGATCGTGTGGCTGGGCAAGAAGGCCTCCGACAGCGACAAAGAGAAGCAGCACATCATCATCATTGTGCTGCTCGTCGCGGAGGTTCTCACGATCCTGTTCCACATCATGACGCACTACGTGTACCCCTGGGTCGTGAGCAAGCATTATCTGAACGTGGAGCGCTGGTGGAACGTCGTCGTGAGCAAGCGCCACCACACGCTGACGTACCGTTCGATGGCACGCTTTTACAAGCGCAGCCGTGTCAAAGTGTCGTACTGCGGCGGCCTCGACGCGCTCGGCCAGCCGCACGGCTTTGGCATTTGGTCCGACTCGTCATTCCATGGTGAGCAACTGCGAGGCCAGTGGGAGCACGGCGTCCCCGTGGGTCCGTTCCAGAGCCAGGAGCGTGGCAGCGGCTACTGCTTCGTGAACCTGCGCGTCGCGTTCTGCCACAACCGCGCCGAGCCGCGCAATGACGAAGTGTTGTACATCCCAAAGCACTCGCCGAAAGGTATCCACTGGGGCGTGGCCAGGTACGCTTAAACGAATCTCTTTGTATGACATTGTTTGGATAGTATGGCTAACCATGATGTGTGTACCGGTATGTATAAATGCTTGTCAGCCTCGAGTGCTCCGTGTCGGGCGGGTTCTTCTCGTTCCTCCCGCAGGTGCATCATCTGACAAGTGGCGTCGTGGAACACGAGCCTCAGTCGGCAGCAGAGTGTCTACCATATCTAAGGACCCCACTCGACGAAGTGCGCGCCATGGACGAGACGAGCGCGACCAGATCGTTCACTTTTCGAGCCGGCGAGCGCTTTTCTAGTTTGAACCAGCATGCTCAGGTACTGTCGCCACTGTCTTGCCTGTTTGGGAATCAAAGTCTGATGAGTGTCCGACTACCATGGATATACTGTTTGCTTTGTGTAGAATGGGAAAGAGGCGTTGGTGTTCCTACACGGATATAATTGTCCGCTAGACTACGGTCTCACGCGACTTGCTCAGCTATTGGCCCTCGGGAATTTCCCGACGCACATCCACCCGTTTATCTTCAGCTGGCCGACCGGGGGCACACTGGCTTACTTCCCAGGTACGCACAACTGCCCTGTCAACCAGTCTGTTATCTATGCATGGACCTACTAGCATTCGACCTACCCGAATTCGTGATATGTGGCTTTAGCGAAAACCGTCGGAAGCGAGAGCGAGAGGACCGCGACCGATTTCCGAGACTTCCTCGTCAGTCTCGTGGACGCGGGCTACTCGTCGATTAACGTCATCGCGCACTCGATGGGGGCGCGGATCTTCTTCAACTCGCTCAGTCGTAGCCTCTTGGACGACGTTTTCTGCGTACGTGCCGTGTGAAAGTGCTCATTTTGGCTTGTATCATGAATTGAACTAACATTGGCAGGTGTGCGTTTAGGCGCACGATGCGAATCTGAGCTCGACCTCGTTGAAAACGCAGCGAAAGGCTCGGCTGACCAGTCTGATCTTCTCCAACCCCGATTTCCCCCGCGACGACTTTGTGCGAGTCAATGGCGGATACGACCTCTGCCGAAAGTTCTGCCATCAGATCACAGTCTACGCCGACTCGAACGTACGTTAAAGTCCACTTCTTGTATGGTCTGGATCGTTTAGAATGCGAAGTTTTCACCATTTACCTTCTATTGTGTTGCTTGGTAAACTAGGACGGCGCATTGTTCTGGTCTGAGCTTTTACTGCGGAAGCACATGCTGGATCCATTGGTGTACTCGATGGGCAAGCGCGTCCAAATGCTGCACCGCGATCGTGGGAGTGAGAGTGAACCGGAACGTCTTCCCACGCACTGGTCCCCTCGATGGAGCGTGCGGCTGCGGGAAAGCGACGGGTTCGCGCTGGACCTGGGCAAGGAAGCAGTCGAGAAGAACCAGCAAGTCAACTTTCCGGATGTGGTCTCGTATGCGTACAACGATCGATCGGATGTCGACTTGGTCGTGGACGATGATTCAGGCGAGCCGCTCGACTTTCTCGATGTTGACGTGATCGACACGACGTGGATGATCAACAACGTGCACTTCATCCGACACAACTACTTCAATCTGAATCCGACAGTGGTGCGTGTGATTGACATGCAAGGGCTTCTTAAAGCTGGGCTTTGCTCTCACACACATATTAACTTTGTGATTATGCTTTTGGTTTTGCATGCAGATCGAAGACATCCGGCAGATTGTGGTGCACAAGCGCCGCGCTCGAGCTCGTCCGGGCGTGATGCGCACGAACGGCAATGTGTATATCTTCCTCGTGGCTCCATCGCACATCAAGAACGAGTAGACATAGAGCAGTGTGTGGAGCAATCTGCGGTGCATTGAATGGGTGGCAGGATCCATTTCCGGGCAAAGCTCTTGAAGTTATACCAAGAGTTGTCATACCTGCCACGTATTGGATCCACATTTCTTAATCATCGTGTGTGTGCTTGTTCTCATGGAGTTGTGGTCGACATGCACAAACTCAGCTCAATGCTGCAACGTGTGACTAAAGCTTGCACCATGAGCTATCCAACCGTTGGCATGCACATGCAGCCGAAGAACGCGAGCACGGGGCACCATATCTCCGCAGCAACTGTCGCCACGTCATCCAATTGCTGCGACTTGTCCGGATACTGAAGCATGTCCAAAACGACTGGTGTCCACAAAAAGATGTGGAGCCATTCTGTTCTGTTCCGCGCGAAAGGGCACAACACAGAACAGCAGCTTCAACGCCATCTGAGCTAATTGAGACTGATTGATTGACTGGCTGCCACAGGACAAGAGCTGATGATGCAGGACTCAGACAGCACGACATGGGCGTCCGCTGCATTTAGACTCGCGCCCATGACGTTGAGGCGCTCTATGATGAAGTGAGAGCTGCACAGAATGATGGCCTATTTACCGTCATTATTCCCGTCTATTTCGGATTTTTTCCACCAATCACACTTCACAAAAATCTATTTCTACCAACCGTGAATTGCGATCCGCAGCGTCCCAATTTTCTGATGCGCGTTCACCACCACTCGCCGCTCAACACCCGCTAACCTTCATGGCAACGCCCCCCGCCCTTCACCAGCACTTTCTCTAATTAGCTCGGCGTTTCGGTTTGAAAATTCAAATGCAAGCTCAGAAGAATGTTAGTGGGTGTTAAGATGGCCCCAAGTTCCCGCCCCCTTTCCTTTTCCTTTCCCGTGCGAGCTTCGCGGGGTCTCTTCTCTCGAGTCATTCCGAAAGTTGACTGCAAGCGCCATCACAACGCTTCCTCTCGACCGCGAAGCACAGCTCTCCACCAGCCTCTAAAGCACACCCCTCTCTCTCTTCAGCCATGCGCGAAATCCTCTCGATCCACCTGGGCCAGGGCGGCATCCAGCTCGGCAACTCGTGCTGGGAGCTCTACTGCCTCGAGCACGGCATCCAGCCGGACGGCCAGATGCCGAGCGACAAGACCATCGGCGGTGGCGACGACGCGTTCTCGACCTTCTTCTCGGAGACGGGCGCCGGCAAGCACGTGCCACGAGCCGTGTTTGTTGACCTCGAGCCGACTGTCTGTGACGAAGTGCGAACGGGCACGTACCGCCAGCTGTACCACCCCGAGCAGATCATCTCGGGCAAGGAAGACGCGGCCAACAACTACGCGCGCGGCCACTACACGATCGGCAAGGAGGTCGTCGACCTCGTGCTCGACCGTGTGCGCAAGCTCGCGGACAACTGTACCGGTCTCCAGGGCTTCATGGTCTTCCACGCTGTCGGCGGTGGTACCGGCTCGGGTCTTGGTGCGCTTCTGCTTGAGCGTCTGTCGGTCGACTACGGCCGCAAGAGTAAGCTCGGCTTCACCATCTACCCGTCGCCACAGGTGTCGTCGGCCGTCGTCGAGCCGTACAACTCGGTGCTCTCGACCCACGCGCTCCTCGAGCACACTGATGTCGCCGTCATGCTCGACAACGAAGCCATCTACGACATCTGTCGCCGCTCGCTCGACATTGAGCGTCCGTCGTACACCAACCTGAACCGCCTGATCGCGCAGGTGATCTCGTCACTGACTACTTCACTGCGTTTCGACGGCTCGCTGAACGTCGACATCACGGAGTTCCAGACGAACCTCGTGCCGTACCCGCGCATCCACTTCATGCTCAGCTCGTACGCGCCCGTGATCTCGGCCGAAAAGGCTTACCACGAGCAGCTGTCGGTTGCGGAGATCACCAACAGCGCCTTTGAGCCCGCGTCGATGATGGCCAAGTGTGACCCTCGCCACGGCAAGTACATGGCCACGTGCCTCATGTACCGTGGTGACGTCGTGCCAAAAGACGTGAACGCCGCTGTCGCCACGATTAAGACCAAGCGCACGATCCAGTTCGTCGACTGGTGCCCAACCGGTTTCAAGTGCGGCATCAACTACCAGCCGCCAGCGGTCGTGCCGGGCGGCGACCTCGCCCGCGTGCAGCGTGCCGTGTGCATGATCTCGAACACGTCGGCCATCGCGGAGGTGTTCTCGCGCATCGACCACAAGTTCGACCTGATGTACGCCAAGCGCGCGTTCGTCCACTGGTACGTGGGCGAAGGCATGGAGGAGGGCGAGTTCTCGGAGGCGCGTGAAGACCTCGCGGCGCTCGAGAAGGACTACGAAGAGGTCAGCGCCGAGACCGCGGACGGCGAAGGCGAGGACGAGGAGTTTGGTGAAGAGTACTAAGCGCTCGTTTCGTCAGCTCTCCATCTTTTCATTTCCTGTGTCTGCTGGTGCCTGAAAGCGAAGCGAACTCCATTAGAAGAGTTTGTTGGCTGAGAAGGCACTGGCGGCATGAGGAGATTTGCTTTTTCGTGTCAAAGCCGTCGTCGCCACCGCATTTATCAGTTAGCGAGTAGTGTGGTGGTGGTTTCCATCGGTCGGTTGAGACTGCATTGCGCGTTAAAAAAATCATTATCTACACGAATTCCATCGAGTGTGATTTTTCAATTGAGCTACTGACTTTGTCGGATGTCAAATGGGTGGTTGAAAAAGGTAGAATACACATCTTGTTTTCTCTTTTACGGCGCTTTTCGACTGCTGCTGCCCCCGGTTGGCCTTCGCTTCGAGCCACTTGTGGTTCTTCTCTAAGGTAGAAACTATCAGTTCGTTGCTACTTTGAGGACTTCTGGGCTCTGCTGGTTGGGCTATGGACACGCAGGCTGGCTGGAAGACGGGGAGGCTGGTCGGGGGCAGTTGGTGATATGGATACAATGGGGACTGACTGGCTGACTGGCAGCACGACCGCTGGTTCGTTCGCTCAGACGTGAGTGTGGCTTCCACTCGACAACGAACGGCGGTCGACGGGCGGACGGACAGACGGACTTCTGGGATCTTCGGCTGACTGACTGGCTTGGCGGACTATTGGGGGACTGGCTGGCTGGGCGACTACTTGCCCAGTAGCCTAGACCAGACAGCCGTAGTCGGGCGAGATCTGCAGGAAGACGTCGTCGAAGTCCATGTGGCTCGCGTGGTCCGTGAACTCGTCGTCGACCTCGTTGAGCGACCGCACGTCCTCGTACTTCATGTCCTCGTACTTCATCTCGACGGTGGCCGTCGGCAGAAATTCGCCATGGTGACTAAGCTGCTGGTGCGGAAGTTGCTGGTGGTGGCCAAGCGGCTGACGATACTGGCTGTAGTGCGATGGCTGGTGGTCGAGCACGCAGCCGCTCGACGGGTGGTCGCTCATGTCCTCGGACTCGTCCGACGACGATGCCCCGTGCGCGTGGTGGTGGTTGTGCATCATCATCATCCGGTTGCCCTTGTCGGCCGACTCGTGGGCCGCGTACGGGTCGTACATGCCGTAGGGAAACTTGCTGTACAAGTGGCTGAGCGGCTCCTTGGCCGGCGTCTGGTGCTGTTGCTGTTGCTGGAGCCGGTGTAACGACGTGTGGATCTCCGGACTGCTAAAGTGCTGGTTCATGGACTTGGCAAAGTGCGCCGCCTGCATGTATTGCTATAGAGAAGGAACAGAGGGGGTTGGAAATTGTCAGAACCAATTTCCAGCGATTTCTAGTGTAGAATAGACCAAGAAAAACAGACTCACCGAGTGCTTGTTGCGGAACGCGCGCAGGTGCGCGGGCGTGGAGAAGTCGCCAAAGGTCTTGTCGCCCTCCGTGGGGCTGATGTTGCAGTCCAAGAACGTGGTGCCATAGCGCGGGCTCTGGGTGCTCGAATCGTCGTCGTCCGACTCGTCCTCCGAGTCGTCAAAGTGCTCGTGCGGGATGCGGCCCGACGGGTCGATGCCTATATGAACATAGCCACAGATCCACACACATTAGCATATGTGCCTATTGTCATAGATAGCCATATAAATGCATGTCTTACCGTAGGTCTCAGGCGCCATGAGCTTGTCGAGCTGCTTCTTGAAGGTCGCGAACTGGTACTGCTGCTTGTCGTTGAGTGGTGCGCCCTGGTCCTTACACCGGGTGAGCTCCTGAAGCGACCGCTTGAGGCTGCGCACTTTCCGGTACGGCCAGTGGCGGATGCCGATCGCGCGGCAGCGCTTCTTGAAGGCCGTAGCGCGCACACCGAACTTCTCGGCCGCGGTCTTGAGCGGCAAGTGGAAGTGCAGCGAGAAGGCCTCGAAGTTGCACGCGGGCGACATGGTCATGATGTTGCTGTTGTTGTTTGCATGAGGCGTCGTGAGGCAGTGGCTGCTGGTTGGGCTGCGCATGTACTCGTCCTCCATGGAGAGCATCGTGTTGAGGTGCAGTCGTGGTTGATGGGCGCTCATAATATCCATTGGCTGGTGGTAGCTCACGGGCGTGGACGCGGCCGACTCGCTCGACGTGCACTGCGAGGCCGAGGGCGAGGGCGCCATGGTGAAGGAATGCGGCGGCGGTGGACCGCTGCTGCTGGGTGAGGGGGACGAGAGCATGGCGGGAATGAGAATGGTGGCTGGCTCTGGACCTCTTCGCCAGCTCCGAAATGACCAAATGAACCGAATGAATGAGCCATGGCGCTCGCATGCATGCATGGCGTTCTTGCTGGAAGGAAAAGGAGGCGCAGGTACGTAGTGTGTATAGCTGAGGTGTATACTTTGGTTCCGCGCAACGCGGAGTTTGGTAGTTTTTGTATGTGATCTGTGTTTTTCGTGCGGGATGGACTATACGGAGAATAGTATACTTGCTGACATACTGGATGTGAGAGCTTCCTTCCATTTTTTTGCTTGTGTGCCAGAGAGAGGAAACGTGGGTCCATCCGGATACATGTTGAAGTTGGTGGCTAGATACAAAAGATCTCGATCTTGAACAAATGTGAGGTTTTTGAGGTTTTTCACAACATGTTGTTGAGCAAGCAAGCAAATGTGAAACTTCTTTCACGTTCTGACGCTTGTTGCTTGCTTGAATGCTTGTTGCGTGTGCTGAATTTCGTGGAAATGCGTGAGCATTGTTTTTGCGCGTATGGTACTTGCGCAAATGGATCAAGCTCATCGATGGATTGTTTAGGCTTATTTCTTTCTTTGAGATCACACTCTGCGCACATGGTTGGTTGCACATGCACAAGCGCCCAAACAACACACAAACAATTTCGCAAAGATGCAGCTGCTTGCTTCAGCACCAATATTGCAAAGTGCTCGCTTGTGGGTTCTTTGTGTCTGTGGTCAAATTTGGTTGTGGCTGCTTTCAAAATCGCGATGGCGGCGGCGGTTTCAGTTGCCCTGCGCGCCGCACATGAGCAGGCAGTACCGAAAGAGTCGTTATTTTGCAACGCGGTAACAGCAAAGTACTCGTCCAGTTGTCTAAATGAGGTGATCGATCTTGAAGCGGCACGCGCCCTCATTCGCGCAAACAAGCGAAAAGAAGATTTGAGACGTTACTTGTTGCGGTGGTCGTTTCAAACGAGTATTCTCTTTTTTATATGGAGCAAGAGGAGAACGTGCGGCGCGCAAGCACTTGTTTGCTTGCTCGTGCGTGTTTGCTTTCTCTTCGAGTGCGCAAGTGGCTTTGGGAGCCAAAGTAGCCACGGAAGTGTATCTGACGCAAAAGCAGCCATGAATCCCCGCTTGCATCCAGCTCCTTCAAGCAATACGGTGACGGCTCCGCGTCCCCTCGTGCGCAATTAAAAAATTCGACCGCTGTCAACAACTTTCTTTCGCAGCAACTTTCCTCATGGTCCGCCCTGTGAAACGACGCTCTGCTGAACTCATGACATGACTCCTATTGTTCTAAAATTATCCAGCGTGCTGAAATTTCGGAAATAAAGGATTCACGACAGTGTGTGCAGCTGCGCAAAACTTCAACATGTCAGCGTCGCATATGCGCGAGCGAGAAGGCCCAGCACGTCCAGCAGTGGTGGGTGGGTGGTCGTGGCTTTGGACTCCGCAAGTCCAACTTGGCGGCCGCCGAGTGCCACTACCAGTAGTACCGTTATCGCTCGCTGGTGTTGTTGCAGAGTGTGAGCAGGGAGCTTAAGGCGCTTGACGATCTCCTTCTTATTGCGTCCGTCCGGGAGCGTCACCGAGGACGACGAACTTGCGTTGCTGCCATTGACGACACGCCGCCTACCTGTGATTGCCAAGCGCGTTAGTCGATAGCACTAGCGCCCAGTGAGGAAGAGTCGTTCTTGTCCTGTCGCCGCCACCGCTGGGACGCTCCAAAGTCACTTTCGCTGTATTTACTTCCCACACGATCTTGTTCTGCAACAGAACTGCCCAGGCTCGCCGTTTCTGTGTTTCAGCGCGCATCATTCGCTGCACCTCGAGCTCTTTGTGCATGTTTCCGTTCGTGCCACAGGGACGTCGCTCGCCTGCAGCTGATTTCGTGAAGAGCAGATCAACAACATTCACCTGTCGGTGGCTGAGTTCTTCCGGCAGCTGTCTCGCGGCATTGCGGTGGTCCTGTGCGTCGCCGTTCTCATCACCACGGCTAGCGTGTCTCGCGAGCAAAACACGCCAAGAAATAATAGCGCAAATTCGCGCTCCCACTATGACCCTCAGCTGTTGCCACCGTCTCCAAAACCTCAGAAACAGAGACAGGTCGCATTTGCAGCCAATCAGAATGCAGTAAATTGAAAATCGGTGACGAGTCGCGTCTCTCTTGGGGCCCATCCCGCCACCAAACCCGCATCGTTTCATCGTCTCCATGTGGTGTGGATCCCACCAAGTTGAAGCTCATATTTTATAGGGAATTGAGTACTATATTAAAGTAGAAACAAGTACCGTAAACATCACAATAACCCCACAGCCTTTTCTTGCGATTTCAAACATTTCTTTTGCTTTGTGGGCTTCATTGGTGACTCCAGGAATTGGCGTTTGTGGAACTCTTGTGATGCAAATGTTCTGGTGGGGATATTGTGTGTGTGGGGTTGTTGTGATATTTTATTTTAGCGCTATTTACAGTGGTCGACAGCATCGAGGACGCGAATTAGCGGCGTACTGTCAATTTTTGTCCAATCGAAACCGCGTTTTCAGGGTTTGCGGGAACAGTCGTGGGCTATTTTTGCGTTAAAACAGTGTATAAATACCAGTCTCTGCTTTCCACAATTCATTTTACTCATCAAAACCGATCCCCACAGTATTTTGACCAATCACCATCAGTTATTGTATCTGTGAAAACATATACACTGTACAACATCATGCTCATAGTGCATATAACATTACAGAGGTAACTAGGGCAGTATGCTGATAAAACAGGGACATTATAGGGTTTGGATCACTTTACTATAGATTTGGTTTGGTGTTATCAAATCTTAATAAGGTGAAATCTTTACTTCCAGTTTCCGACGAAACCGCTCCATTAAATTAAGCGAATGTGCCTAACTTTCAATCGCCTCGATCAAGACGAAGCGATTGGTGCAAACAAAGCATGGGGTCATTTTCATGTCATCGATGCTGTCGACCACTGTTAATTCCCCATATGCACTTTGTCCGATGCCACACCACTCGAATTATCCACGGCCATGAGCCATCACCTAAGTCTGTTGGCGAGCCCATGAGTGGCGGCCATGGAGCAGTTCGCCCATGAAGTTCATTCATTAATTTCCCACAGACTACAACGGACAACTAGCCAGCCGTTACGCATCGGATCTCCGTACTCTGCCAATGAAGACGTCTGCACTAGACGGCCCATTGCCCCGGGCATTCACACCACCGATGGATCTTGAGACTAGAGGCTAGAGACCGCGACCAACCGCAAGTGGCTCCAGCCTCGGTGCTGCAGCTTCAGCCGAGCTTCAAGCCGCGGCAGCTGCCTCCGGGTCCGCCTCCAGGACGATCCAGCCAACACAAGCTGCCGATCACTGTGCTCGACTGGCCGACCGGGCCCAAGCACGAGCTCAAGCGCGTTCGGATCACTGAGGGCGTGCTGTCGATGGTCTGTTTCCTCCAATGTAAAGCCAAGTTCCGCGTCACGACCATCACTGCAGTGCTGGACATCAAGTTGTTGTAAAGTGAGGTATATTAGGATGCAACGTTGTGATCGACCAATATACGTGAGTAAATCTAGAAACACTACGAGCAATCCCTGCACCCGTGTCGCCGTGGCGACCGGGCGAAAATCGCTTCCCATAGATTAGCAACTCGATGGGTTCGACAGCCAATGCCCGAAGTCGCCGGTCATGTGCTCTTGTACCACCGCGAGTTGCTTGTTAGATGATGGAATCGTGTGTTGGGTCGCCGCGTTCATCGTGGCGTTCGCCAGAAAGTTTGCCATCTTGTTGTAGGCACGATAGTGGTGCCTCCATGAGGTCACGCCGAGTTGATCGGCAAGCAATCTTGCGTGCGCATGTAGCGTCCGCACTTTGGCACTGCGTGGCGGCGTGTTAGTTTTGAGCTACCGGGGGGTCATCGCCCTGTCGCCTACCACGTGCAACGATTTGACTCGTAGGTGGCTCGCTGCTGCCAGACCCCAGATGATGCCCTGGTATTCTGCAATGTTATTGGTTGTGTGTCTGTTCACAAAACACCCCACCCATGTCATGGCATGAGCAATGTGATCGTCGCCGATTCGTTACAGCACCGCGCCTGAGCCTCCGGGGCCTGGGTTGCCCCTTGACCCCCATCGAACAACAGTACAGTCGTCGCAGTGCTGGTACAAGGCGGCGGCTCGGGCTGGGGTTTTAGGTGTATGATATGTTGCACAGCCCTCAATACGATGGCTCGGCCGTCGCTGGACCCGTCAGTTCAGAAGTCGAGCCGTTCTAGTGCTTCGAGCACGATGCGCAGCTTAACGTGATTGAGTGAAGCCGTCACCGCGTGCTCGGTTGTCGATGTTGCTGCTGTCCTGTAAGAGTGTTGCCACCTCCAGATAGCCTGGAGTCCTGCGACCACTTGCAGTCGCCACATGTGCAGTAGCCTCTCGTGTGCGATCATCGCGATTTGTCTCGCATTGCCGGTTGTAGCCGCCATGTGTGGTGTACACCACATTGCTGGCGGCACCATCGAAAAGATTAGCGCGGAGACTGAGTCGAGCCACGGGGTTGTGTTGTGGGTCGACCTCCACACGCCAAGTCCTCGCCACGCCGCCATTGAGCTGGTCCAGACCATTTGCGCCGCTGGGCACTCCCGCATAATGTGGGCAGTGTCGCAATGAGCCACGTGCACCCAGGGTGCGGGCAGCCGAGTATCCCCGGCTGGAGTCCCATCCCGACAATCTGTTGCTATTGATCTTAAAAAGCAGTCTTCGTTGTTGGCTTGTGCTGCCAGCGAGCCTGTGCACCGTGCGCCATGGCATTGTCGCGAGGGCCGTGCCCATGCGATCGTCTCGCCACTGGAGATTCCTGACGTGGTCTTGCACCACCTCTAGTTCCGCCACCCGTGCAGCCGAGGTCTACATCTTGCGATACTGCTTCATTAACCGTTGCCACCTCTCAGTCCAAGTTATAGCTGCACAACTCGCGTGAGTACGGGATGTGCCCGCATAGCCACTGCTCGGACTCAAGGTTTCGAGAGCAGACCAGCGCTCCTCTCGACGTTCGCCATGGTCTCCACCCGCCCGCAGCCTCGTACTGGCGCAGGAAAATCCTCGAGCCTGAGTTCAGTGCCGTTGCACGACCGAGCTAATGACCATTCCACATCCGACGGCGTGAACGGCGTCACCGTCGCCTCATCAACTGGTAGTCGCAGGAGCTTCGGATAATTGGCAACCAGTGCCACGTACAGGTTCCTGAACTGGTCGGCCTCGTGCGTCGTGAGCGGGTAAGCTCAAGATACGCACTGGAATGAAACACAGCCTGAGCTCACCCATCTTCAGTGGACCACGTCTCCAATGGCAGCGCCGCGTGTTGCCACCAGTTTGAAAGTTGCGTGGCTCATGTCGGCCCCGTCGCTGCTGATCAGCACGCCCTCCCCCGTGAGTCGCGCCATGGCCAGCCAGCGAAGGTCCGTGTCACCGCGGTCGTCACGTTGTACTTGCTAGAGCAGCCTGGGCAGCTGAACCATCTGGACGAACGAGCAGGTCCACTACCCATCCTTCCATTCGCCCTGTCGCCTCAGCTGCGACACAAATTGAAGCAGGCTGACAACGCCTTCTATTTCAGTGGCGCTGCGTCTCGTGCCGTGCTGGTGGCTCAGCATTGCGGCTCGAGTGTCCACAGCGTCGTCTTCCACGTTGGAGCCCCAGTATCAACATGAGCTGGAGTGATCCACGCAGTCCAAGGTTTGGAGGTCATTTTCCTATTCCAGAGCAGAACATCCCCGAGAATCTGGATATGGCGAGGTCGTTCTCCAGCCCAGTTGGTCACCGTGACAGCCGCCAGTGCCCGTATCTCCGCGCTGACGTTGGGATCGCCGACCCCGCCCTCGTCGAGTCGAAGGTGGCTGTGATATCTGTTGAGGAGCGCCTTGCGGCCGTGTGACGACTCGTGCACGAAGACCCCTCTCCAGACGAAGTTGTGAACCGCTTTGTCAAGCTGCTTGACAATGAGACCTGTAGGCCATACGTGACGAGCCACATGCAATATTTTCGGGATGATGATGGATGCTGCCAGTCTGCACCTTTGCAACACATCTGCCGTCTTGCGAAGCGCAAGGATGGTCCGCGCCTGCACCGCTCTGCACGTTGCCGTCCATGCTTGTGCTATCTCCGGAGCCGCAGAGACTGGGATCCCAAGGTAGCGAGTAGTCTGCGTGGTTGGCACTAGTTTGAACACCAAGTCGTCGTGGCATTCCTGCGGTCCATTCGGGTGGAGGCACATTGCCACGCACTTTCTCTGTTGAGAGTGAGCCGAGAGGAAGCTTCAAATTCAGTGAGAATCACTACGAACGCCGCTTCGTCTTGCGGGCCTCTAAGAAAAAGCACCGTATCATCAGCGTACCCTGCCATTGGTACCGAGAGTTGCACGTATTCGTGCTTAATTGAGATGCCCGGACACGCTGGGTCCTGCTCGACGCGGCGAAAGAGCAGGTCGAGCGCTAACACAAACAGCATCGGCGCCAGCGGGCAGTCCTGCCTGATGCCGTTGTGTATCTCTATTTGATCCGACAAGAATTCGTTTGCCTGAAAAGACGCCACTGTGCCTTGATGTAGACGTCCCACCAACGCTACGAACGCTACCGGTATCCCATGCCACTGTAGAGCGCGAATCAGGTACTCTCGATGCAGCGAATCATACGCTTTTTTTTAAATCAAGCATTAGCACCAGCGCTGTTCGTAGTGCGAGTCCCATGCGCACCAAATGTTGGATGGCAGAGAGGACGTCGATTGTATCGTATATCTGCCTGCCTGCGACGATCCCGTTCTGTACTAAATTTGTCAGCAGCGTCATGAACGGTGCTAATCGTGTCACCAGTATTCGGGTGAGCATCTTGTAATCCGAGTTCAGAAGCGCGATAGGTCAAAATCCGAGCCCAGACGTCGGTCTCGCACTCTTTGGAATGCAGAACACGATGGCTTCACTGAAGAATGGCGGCAAGCTGGCCTCAGTGAGGCAAGCCCCAAAGACCTTCTCGAGTATCGGACTCAATCGCTGAGTGTTGTCTTTGAACCACGGTTTGGCATGCGGTCTGAGCCACACGCCTAGTGGCGGCCAAAAGCTTTTGCTGCTTTCTCGACCTCGAGTGCCGTGATGTGTGCAACTAGAGGAGCCCAGATGTCTCCGTGTTGTGGTGGCTTGAGTTTTCTGAACCACTGCTCCAACGCATCCGCAGTAGTCGGTTCCTGTTGCAGCGTGCTGGTTCAGTCAACGGTCATAGTTTTCGCAGCCCCTCGCGCTTGCTGGACGTCAAGTACGACGCGCTCGAGAAAGCTCTTCAGCGAAAAGGGGGTCGACGTGATCGGATCGCGCCCCAGCAGGCGGCGGATAAAGTTGCTCGACTCCTCGTCGCCCTTAGCAGAGAGCCCGTTCTTCTCAAGAGCCTCCGAAGCACAACAGGAGGTCGGTCATGATAATTAATAGGTGTTCAGAAATGAATACTACATACGCAAGACGCAGCAGAAAAAAATATAAAATAGTATTCGACTTTTTAAACTGCAACATTTGCAGCAAACGGTGGTGCAGACGGACACTCATTTCGCCGCCGATCGAGAAGCAAAGAGGCAGTCACGGGGAATGAAGACGCAGCCGACACCACAGTTGCCAGTGCGCACAAGCGAGCGACTATCAGCGCACAACTGTCATCACGAGAAGGGTGCAACAACATGTTTGCGCCGCTTGTTGAGATAAGCATGTGCTTGTGTCTATGAATGCAAACAACACTTGTTTGTGAAAATTGAACAACTGGCTCGGCAACTTGCACCCGGCCTGTGCTTTCTTCTGTTGGTTAATCCTCCAGAGATGAACCCAACGACGACATGCATTGTTGATACCACGCGACCCAATCAATTAAATATTGTGCAGGTTACTCAACAAGCTCATTCAATAATTCGCCCACAAGCTCAACAACCGACCACCTAACTAGCTTCTCCACCCATCATCCACGCCAGTGGCAATGGATCGCCACCGGACGTCGACTCGTCGCAATGCCAAGTGGTACAGGAGCGAAATCCATTCGAGCTTGAGCCAATTCCGTTGAAACTCGAGCCAATAATAACACCAGCACCGCAGCTATCGGATCTCGACTTTTTGCTCATGACTGCTCCACCAAGTCCAAGGCGCCTTGGGGCCATCGTGCCACTGCTGCTGCTGTTGCTGCTGATGGATCTTCGAGCCACTGCCGCTGTCTCCAAGCCCACCTCCCTGCTCAGCAATTTCCCTCATCTCCTTTTTCAGCCAGTGAATCCACAGCAGCTCATGCCGCTGGATGAGTCGAGGTCGGTTCACCATGAGTGGCATCTGGACGACGCAGCCGAAAATCTCACTCATCTGGACACGACAATG
>JAASFY010000443.1:0-22597 GCA_023334035.1 Globisporangium okanoganense
CTGGGACTCGACCAACAAGCTGCCCAAGGCCACGGCGGCCAAGTTCAAGGCCATGCTCGACAAGCAGTACGCACAGTGGAACAAGTGGCTCGTGGGCTACGGCTGCTGGCCCTTCGCCCAGATCGAGCTCGAGATCGTCGGTGTCGCCGTGCGCAGCAAGGACCTCGTGGACTGGGCCGACGACTCGCTCGGCCCCATCTACACGGACGTGAAGGACAGCGACGGCGTGCCCATGTGTCCGGAGAACTGCTACAAGCACCGCGACTTTGCCAAGAGCTCGGACACGAGTGCGTGCAAGGGCAAACCCTTCGACATCTCGCTTTGGCCCACGCTCGGCCAGGGCGGCGGCGCCGGCGGCGACTGGGGCCAGCGCGTGGACGAGGCCAGCATGCTTGCCACGCTCGAGGCCGATACGTCCGTGATCGTGGCGCACGAAATCGGCCACGGCTTTGGGCTGCCGGACTTCTACGAGGAGGCGGACAAACCGCGCGTAGACATGGCCAAGCTCATCATGCAGGCTGGCGCGTCCATGAGCGTGACTGAGGGTGACGGCTGGTTGATCCGCCGCGGCTGGGAGAATGTGCGCATGCGCTACCCGTCCACCAGTGGTTAGCTATAGTGTTATTCACTTGTGAGCCGTGCCTACAAGATGGAACTTGCGTAATGGTAATACCGCCTTTGTGTTGAGTTCGGCGTGTGGCGTGTGGCGTGGACATACTTGGACTGTTGATAACCCATGTTCTCTTCATGGGACCTGGGTTTAATTAGTGACAGAATCCTCAATAAAACCCAATGTGACATCAAGCAACATCCGTGCAACCTCACTACCGGTAGGTAACTTGTACCTCGAAAATAGCAACCACTTCAAAGTATAAAAACTGGTACATATCGGTAAATACCGGTATCGATTTACAATGCAAACGTCAACTCCATTTTGGAGCAACCCCGCGCGCGCATTTTCCATGCGTCTCTTGGGCCACGAGCCGCCATCAGCACCGCATTATCATCCGCATCAACGGCCGCCCGTCGCTGCGTCTCATCCATCAGCAAAAACGGCAGTGACACTGGACGCGAGCGAAATGGAGCGCGCACACGTGCTCATCCGCCTGCAGTCGCAACAATCGCCCAGCGATGACGCGCCGTTCCCGCGCAAAGCCAAGGACGGCATCACGCGCACGAGCGCGACGACCGTGCGCCTCGAGCACAGCGACATGTCGCCGGGCGTCGCGAGCATCACGTTCGAGCAGGTGTACGACCAGCAGCACTCGAGCGCCAGCATCTTTGAGCAGAGCCTCGCGCCCGCGGTCGCCAAGTGCGCCCAGGGGCTCGCGGCGACGCTCGTGCTCACGGGCGCGCCGCATTCGGGAAAGTCTTTTACGTGCCATGGTGACAAGCAGCAGAAAGCGACAGGTATGATTGCGTTACTGTGTATCGGGACGGGTGTTGCACTGGCTAACCTAAGCGAATGGTGTTGATGCAGGGATGATCACGCTGGCGTTGCGCCATATATTCAAAGAGCTCGAGCAAATGCAAGGTACTTGCTGCTGAGTTTTGGACGATGTGCAGATACCCGATTGTACTCATGCTAATGCTTACTACGATGTGTGTGTATGGGAAATTACAGAAGTGGACACAGAGTTTGAGTTTCAAGTGCTTCTGAGCTGCTTTCACATCGTGGATGACCGATTGGTGGATCTGACGCAGTCTCCTCCCGTGCCAGTGCTCCCATCGCCAGTTCTCACAACAGAAGAAGTGCTGCTGCAGCGGTCTATTCGCGTTAATAACACAGCAGAAGCAGTCCACTGCTACTCTCAAGCCCACGCCAAGAGCGTCCAAGCGACTGGCGGCAGCAGTGACTTTGTCGTGGTGGTCCACGTCGAGACAAAGAGACCCAACGAGCAGGTCCGGAGAGGCAGGCTTGCCTGCATCGACATCCATGGAAGGTGAGTTTTTTTTTAAATTGGCTTTGACTTGTCATTGGGCTGGCTGTATTGACCGACTCACTGCTTTATATCTGCCTGTAGCTCTATCTTGGAACCGACTCGGTGGCAAGACACGAGTCCAGAGAACGATGCGGATGCGTCTCCTGGGAAGCCGTTCTTCTCCGACACACATTTTCCTGTTGCAACTGGTCTGAGCAACTGGTTTGGGGGATTCGTGGGCAACGAGAGCACGACCTACATGCTTGTGACGATCCAGAAGCAAGCTCAGTTTCAGCAGCAGGTAAGTGAATGGCAGACTGGCGGTGGCTTTGCATAAATGCTGACATTGTTGAAAAATCTGATTATAATGTTCGTGCTGCAGGCGATCCTGTCGCTCTTGTATGCGTGTAAGGCAAAGGACATTAAGAGCACGAGCACAATATCCTATGTATCGTCCTTCACGAGCAGGAAAGCGACCCAGCAGCAGGAATTCACGAGCGAACTTCCAGCAAAAACAGCGGACAGGAACAATGAAAGCAGTGCCGCATGCGGCAATCAGACTGACTCACATGAAGTGCTGCCGCCTGGCTCTCCAGCGTGAGTTGTTTGGTATATCATGATCGTCTTCGAAATGTAAACTAAACTGGATTTGTGTGTTAATGTGATGCAAAGCAGCTCTCTGACGTCCAGCGATTCAACGAGTGAGTTCGTATTGGCATCGAACTATACCGGATATGAAAGGCTGGCGACGTCGACAGCGGGCATAGGACCATTCGATCAGTGCGAGAGACAATCCATTTTGTCCGAGCGATTGCGAAAAGCGTACGAATCGGTGAAATCGTCGTCAAGTGTCGGTGACCCGCTCAACAGCATCTTGGTTCCACTGAAAAGTCAGGGAGATGTGGAATCAGGTCGAGGAAAGCACAACCGCTTCGAAGGATTATTTGCGACAAAAGCCAACTTTCTGCACGCAAGAGCCGACGCGATGTTGAAAACTCAGACCAACGAGCTGCAAGCGCTCAGCTTGCTCGACAAACTCGATCTCATCCATGCGCAGCGCCAAGAGATTGAGAAGGCGCTTTCGCAAGAGACTTCGATAAAGGAGAAATGCGTCGATCGGATCTCGAAGCTGAGCCAGACGATGAGCTTTCAAGTGGTCGAGCACGAGAAGCAGATGCAGCAAGTTCTACAGGAGAAGGAGCGAGTTCAGACGCAGCTGACGGAGATGGAGCACAAGTTCGAAGGCGTCAGCAATGAAATCGAGCAGCTTCAGCAGCAGGTGCACCTCATGAAAGTGTCGAGAAGCGAAGTCCAAGCTCAAGTTCCCAGTGCTGTTGGCGCGCCTCCCATTTCAGACAGCAGCAGTGAACGCGCGTTGCTACAGCAGTTTTCTTCACGGCTGGAGTCAGCTATGGAAGAGGCAAAAGGCGTGGTGGATTTCAAGGACAGAGTCATCCGAGAGCTTGAGCGTCGGCTTGAAGAGTCAGCCCAAGCTAGTGCTCGTTTCTCAAAAGAACTTGCTCGCCAGAAATTATCACATGAGCAAGCGAAGGCGGATCTGTCGGGCGAAATCAGCGACTTGAACATGGTGATTAGGCAACACGAAGAAGCAGCAACGAGCGAAGCAGCACAAGTGGAGAAGGGGAAGTCCGCCGTCCTGGCAACAGTTTCTCGGATGACGTCAGAAATTGAGCGACTCAATGCGAAATTGGCTATTCAAGAGCATGAGCATGCGCGAGCCTTTGCGCAGGCGTTTCAAGATCGTTCAAGCTGCACAGACTCCAATGCATCAGATAATCAGCGGCTTGAAGAGCTCCTTGTGAGGAAGACCCGAGAATGCATCGCTTCCCAAGCAGCAAACGCGGCGAATCATCGTAAAGTCGAGCTTCTTCAAGCACGAGTCGAGGACATTGCGTACAAGATGGAACGAAAGAAAAAGAAGATGGAGAAGAAGATGAAAGCTCTGCTGAGCGACCGAAAGCTGCATAAGACTGCGTCTTCAAGACACGTGCTCGATCTCGCACAGCAGATTGAGGATTCCAAGGCGAAAGAAGAGCAGATGGAGACAGAAATCGCCAGTCTTCGTAAGGCGACGCGTGTCACCGAGGGCAACGAAGTGGCGCTGAGGTCTGAAGTTGAGCAACTCCAACACACGAACGGCAAGCTCGAAAGGCGTTTTCTGGAGATCCAGCAAAAGCTCAAGGTAATGGAGGCTGACAACCACATTATAACGGACCAGCATCGCACCACAGAGTCAAAGTTCCAGCAACGAATCTACGAAATGGAGCAGTCCCTTGCGCGACGTTTGCTCGAACGAGAAGCTCAGCTAGCCGCAGAGCACGAAAAGAAGCTAACGAAGATGATGGATCGCCACGCAGCCGAGCTTTTGCAAAGAGACGTCCACGACGAGTACGCGCCTCGATCTGCTTCGTCTCTGTCGACACTGTCATCCACGGCTTCCGACTTTGAGATCTATCCGCCGCAACAGCAGAGCATTGACCAGCTGGACGCGTTGATCAATTCCAAGGAACAACAGTACGCGAGGTCCAGGGAAAGCACTCCGAGCTCGGATCGCAAGAAGCCGTCGAGCGCACGTCAAGAACAGAAACTTGCTGAGCTCAAGAAGAAGCTGAGCGACCTAACGCAGGCTCTCGCCGTCGCGAACGAGCAGGAGACGCTCGCGAAGGCGCAGACGCAGAAGGTAACTGACGCGCACCAGGAGAGTCTGTCGCAGCGCGATCATTTGTTGGAGGAAATGAATCGGCTCAAGAAGGAGAACTGGAGTCTCAGCCTCGCGCTCCAGGTCACGGAACGCCAGCGCCAATAAATGACCCAACAGCGTCGAGCCTACTATCCGGAATAAACATTAGATCGTACAAGCAAAAACACATGGATTTGCGTATCATTACTCTGAAGAGCTGATCTCCTCGGGCGTCTTCCCGCACAGGCGCTTGTGGAACTTCCACGCCGCCCGCTGGCACTCGCGTGAGCAGTAGCGCGCGTCCTGGCACCGCGCGCAACGCGAGAGCTTGCCCGTGGCCACATGGCAGAAGTGGCACGTCTTGTCCTTGGCGTACTCGAGCCAGAAGAGCGCTTCGTCGTCCGACGGCTGCGTGAGCTCGTCGTCGCCAGCGGCATCCTGACAGAGCGCGCTCTGCTGGTGCGCGTAGAACTCCCACTTCTCTGTGTAGTGCATGATGTTGTGGTCCACACAGCCAAAGTCCGTCATGAGCTGCTCAAGCTTTACTTGCTTGACTTCCTGGTCGGCGCTGCCAGCTTCGGGCGTGAACTCGACGGCAAACTGCGCGACCGATGCGAACTTGGCGTCCTGCATGCGCGGGTGCAGCTGCTGCGAGATCGCAAACTCGCTCAGGCCACGCAGGCGCTCGGCCTCGTCATCCTCTGGCGGCTCGAGGAAGTCCGCTTCGCCCAGCAGGAAGCATAACATTGGCAGGTTGTCCACTGAAGTGCCGCTCTCCTTGCGGTGGTCCACGACGCTCTGGAACGTCGCGTACTGCCCGTCAACACGCGCTTCGCCCGGTGGCGCGATGTAGATGAACACGAGATCTGCGGCGTGCTTATTCTGGCTGTTGTCGTCGTCCTCGCTCGAGTCGCTGAGCACTTGGAAGCCCATGAGGCTGCACGCCTGCGCACAGCGCTCGGTGAACGCAGCAAATCCATTGCCCTCAATGTACACCTTGTACGCTGGGAGAACAGCAGCAGTGGCGCTGACATCGCCATCCACTGCTCCTTCCGCCTGTGCTCTGTGGCGAGCGATGGCGTCCTTCCACATGGCGAACTGGTACAGCAGCCGGCTCGCGATGCCCGTCACGCGCGTCTCGGCCCGGTCGAACTCGACCTGCTTCCTGTTGTTCAAAGACACACACAGAGAGAGCATTAGCCATGATAAATTATAGAGAGGCACGATATCTTATATACAAGAACGCACCAGGCGTAGTCGTAGCGCATGAGCACGTTCGCGGCCAGCAGACGCGCGCGCATGGCCTGCGCCACGTCGCCGCCATTCTCCTCCGTCGTCATGCTCTGTTTTGGGCTTTTTGACTACTTTTTGACAAAATTACGACATACATTTGGACAATGTGTCAAAATAGCTGACCAGCTTCCCACGTGTACAAACTTTGATACAAAAATGGAGAAGCAGCTCAAACAGCAAATGTGTGGAGATTGGAAGCACCATTATTCCTCATTTCCGATGCTGATCTGTAATTACTGGCAAATTAGACAAGAAACCAGTTTAATTTGGACAATTCTCGCAATGTTGTCCACTTCATTTTTAGGGTAGTAACTGTAGATAACTGTAGTTTAAACTGCAGACTTTTAACGGTTCACGGTCCAATTTAACCGTGAGCGCCGAACCGCTAGTTATCCACGCCCCCATTTTCCGCATGCCAACCCCACGCCTCAAAAACAAAAAAGCAAACCAACATGAACGGAATCGCTCGCTTCGTGCTGGCCGGCGGGCTCATCGTGGCCGCCTCGCAGATGGTCGCGGGCCCGCTCGCGGACTGGAATGCGCGACGAGAGGGCGCTGCTGTACGTTTCTCTATTGTTGTATTGTATCTGTTGCGGTACAGCGGATGCTGGCTGTTGGCAATGGCGCCATTATTCAAAGCAGAGCGTTTTGGTGGTGCAATTATGTGTGTATGATAGACTGATTGAGGCGAAGTGAATCACTGATGGTTATGTGTATGATCGTGTGTGTGTGTTTTGTTGATTGTGTAGGAACTGAAGCGCGTGGCTCAGCCAAAGAAGAAGTCGGACGAAGAATAGACAATGCGTCGCAGTTGGTCGTTCTTGCAGCGCAACGGGAATGCCCACTACGAACGACAGCATCGAGGCGGAAAGTCAATACGAGCAAGAAAAAGAAAGAGTGTGGAGAACACGATGAGCAAGAAGGTGTGCTTCGGATAGCATGTGGTATGTTAATACAAGAGGAAGAATGGAATACTAATCACGCATCGTTCACAGACTCATAAACGCAACCCTCTTGCCGAGAAGTGGTCACCTTACACCAGGATCAGCCGCTTGAGCAATAAAAGCACGGCTCTATCGATCAAGTTCGCTCTCATCTATGGGATTTAACCTCTCGAACTCGAAAATCGCGTGCGCCAGCGCTTCAGCAGTCGGCTTTGCCGCAACGACGTCCGCTTCCCAGTGCTTCAGACCCGTCTCCTCTGCGTAATTCATCAGCGCAGTCGCCGTTGTTTTCCCTACAGGAACAAGATACATCGCACAGCATCATGCACATGTTCACGAATATCAGTTGGCATGCCAATCACGTCCTTCGCCACAACATATTCAAACCCTACTCACCGATCGCCGCTTTCCGCACAGTCGCCCATGGCAACTCCACACTCTTCATCGCTTTGAGTCCACTGGGACTGAAGAACACGACCCACTGCGGCTGCATACAGTCCACTGGCAGCTGAATATTCGAGACCGCGCACGACTTGTAGACCACGAGCTCTTCGAGCGGCAGTCCACGCTGGCGGAAGCTCTCGGGCAGCACGTCGCTCCGCTTCTCGCCACAGGTGAAGAGCATGGGCTTCAATTTGTTCTCCTCTGAGAGCACGCCGTCTTTGTGCAGATATTCTGTAAGCAGCTCCGCTGATCCGCTCTCGTCGCCCAGACACGTGACGCCAAGCACATCGAGCTCTCGCGACGTGGCTTTGCCCACCGAGTAGATCGGGAACCTTCTCAGCTGCTCTACCACCTGATGGTACTGACTCACACCTTCATCTCCATGCCCTTGCAGCGCCTGGACGACGCTCACGATCGCGATCGCGCCGCGCGGGCTCGTGACGAGGATGCCGCTGAACGCGTCGAGGTGCGTGAGCGCGGCGTGCAGCGCCTGTGTGTTGACATATTCGAACGTCAGCACGTCCACAAAGTGCGCCTGAAGCTCAGGAACAGCAACATGCGATTGGTCCTGTTGCTGTTGCTCTATCTGCTGGGCTGACCGCTGGAACGCCGCCACGTACTTGTCGTTGGCTGCCTTCAAGAGCAGCACCTTGCTTGGCATGTTGTCGAATGCAAATGACTCTTTTAAAAAGGCTATTTTGAGTAACGATTTAGAGGGGTATTTGATTTATGAAGGTTTTTGCTTTTGCCCAAGAAACCCAGCCAGTCTTTGGATTGAATTTTTCCTGAGTGCGAAAATGGCTGAAGAAGAGGAAGTCGTCGAGCCGCTGCACCTCGATTTCGAGGACCGCGAGGTGTACCTCGCGAAAATTCCGGTACATAGTTCTAAACAACAGAGTGTGCGCTACACGCTGGTGTATAAGTGACTACGTAATGCATAGTAGAAGCGAAGATATGGGTGGCGAAATGTTTGGAGAACTGACAATGGCTTATGGTTTCTGTAGACTGCGCTCGGCGCGGCATGGAAGAACGTGCAAGGTACGACAGTGCCTCATAATGTGCATGGTACAATAGATTGCTTGCTTACACTGTAGTGCTGCTGTTGTTGTTGCTCTTTATTGCGTGACACCTAACATCAGAGAGCGAGATGATGCTGGGCTCCATCAAGCTTGAGAAAGGAAGCTCATTGGGCAAACGAAAGGTAAGAACAAGACAAGATATCGCTGGACTACGCCTATCAAGACAAGGAGTCACTGTTGTGCGACTTGACTCACTGTGTGTGTGCTGATGTCGAATAGGGCCTGCTGACGGTGAACCAAGGCACGGTCGACGACGGCATTCCGACCGAGTACCGCGTGGAGATCAGCGAGACGCCGCTGAAGCTCAAGGTGTTCTCGCAGGACGGCTCGGGCCGCATGGCGATCGAAGGCACCGTGAAGAACAGCTGCACGATCATGGCGCAGCGCAACGATGAGTACAGCAAGATGTGCAAGCAGCGCCTGATCAAGTCGATGGTCAAGACGAGGTGCCGTTTTTTGTGTGCTTTAATTTGGATTATTTATAATTGTGTGTGGGCTTGGTTGACTTATTTTGTGTGTTATGGTGGGTCATTTTAGAATTGTCCAGCCCCTGGAAGACCTGCCCCGTGTGAAGAAGGCGCGCATCCAGTTCACGATTGAGAAGGCCGACGCCGACGGCGAAGATGTACGTGTTGTCGTGCCTGTGTGGCTTGTATGAAAATCGTATCCTGTGGATTGGAATTGATGGACGCTGGATGGATTTAATTGTCTAATACAGGAGACGGGTGACTCGAAGCTCAGCGACAAGATCGACAAGAAGGTCAAGATGAGCAAGGTACGTTTTCAGAAAAAAATGACGTGTCACTCTTGTGGGGTTTGCTCCTGTAAGACTTGTGTCGTCTCTAACAACCCGTGCAATGAATTGTTGTACAGGACGAGCTCAAAAACCTCGTGTTCCACCACTTTGAGGAGCGCGACTACTGGCCGCTCAAGGAGCTAAACTACCACTGCCGCCAGCCTGAGGTACGTGTGTTTTTTGAAATATTGTGTATGGAAATCACAGGCGCTAACTGAAAATGGCTTTGTTTCTTTGTCGTGCCGCAGTCGTTCTTGAAGGAGGTGCTCAAGGAGATCTGCGTGTACCACCGCAAGGGGCCTAACAAGAGCTGCTACGAGCTCAAGCCCCAGTACAAGGACGGCGTCTCGACCAAGGGCTAGCTGCCGGTGATTGTCGTCCGGCCGTTGCCGTTGCCGTTGAGGTCTGTGAGACGAGTCAAATCGAGCGGTCACGAATTGAGAAGAGGCTCTGACAGAACGAAAAAGGAACTGACAAGTTAAAGTGCATCTCTGTTCGAGTGCATCTGTCGAGCCAATGCGATTTGTGATTGACGGAATAACACAGAAGTATTTGAACTGAACTGAATGGATGGATCGATTTGCTACATACAGGAGATCGCCACGATTGTTAATGATGCGACGTCGATTCCTCCTGTGTCTATTAGAGTACTCTGCGAGCTGGAGGACGATTTTACGTCAGCGAGTTGGCGGCTTCTCTTCGTTAATCTGATCGCCCCTCTCTTTCTCTTTTTCTATTGCAGTAATAATTTCAGCAGGTCCATCTCAGGTGGACGCGTTGAAATCGCCAATCTGATTTCAGATCTGCGAGTTGATTTGAAATGGTGTGGTCGTGGTCGTCACAGATTCGTGACAGGTGATGTGTGGCTGCACTTTGGTCATTGGTTTACAACAACTGAACTAAAGTGCTGTAATCGCCAATTTCAAGCCTCGATGTTAGAATTAAATACAGCTAGTGGCATAGTATCGAGGCTGTTGAGCAAGGGTATTACGTGGTTGATGCAACTGGCTTGAAGCTTTGAGCTTTGAGCTTTGGGCTTTGAACTTTGCGCAAAAATGCAACAAGATCCAGTCCCGTACGTCCCGAATTTCTACATTCTTTTAGGATTGATCAGCGTTTTGCTGATCAATTTCCAAAGGTGATCACTTTTCGAAACGTTCACAAATTTGATTTTGTGCACTTCCCTTTAAAAAGGAAGGTGAAAAAAGGTTTGGACAAACATATCACATTTTCAAGAAGAAATGGGATCCATTTTTGATCATTTTTGAATATACAGTAAACACATGGCATAAACGAATCACTTGTAAACTATAGAGACAAAGATCACGAGTGAATTGTTTTGAAGAACAATCCCCCAAAATTTCCCCCTTTCATTTCCCCTTCAAAAATCTGGGAAGAAGCGCTAGGAAACGAAGCGAGCCATTTTCTAATAATTAATTCCTTTTTGGCGCGTCGTGAAGGAAGAAGAGCGAGCTGGACGAGACGCGATGATGGCAGACGACAGCGACAGCAGCGGCGGCAGTGGTGGCGCGGTGACTCCTCCTACGCAGGAGGACGACCAGCAGTCGCCGGTGACGCAGCAGCAGTCGACGACACCCACATCTCAACAAGCGCAGCGTGACGACACGCCGACCAACCAGGACAGCGAGGAAGAGGGAGAAGCCGACGACGACGAGGAAGACGAACAGGATGATGATGAAGATGCCGACGGTCATTCCAGGAACGAGAGTGACGATCAGGTGTCAGTTGGGGTGCCAGTGGGCGATGGCTCGTTGAAGAACGGATTAAAGAGCCCAGCAACGACGGAGAACGAGCAACAGCAGCCATTCGACGAAGAGAACCCGCTCGGTAACTCAGACGACAGCAGCCCTCCTTTCGATGCGAGTGTGCGACTGGAAGAACTTGAAGACACAACGTCGAGTGCTGCACTTTCAGTTGAGACGAATACAGCGAATGACCAGGCAGCGCACCTGCCCCACGCAGTGGGGGCCAATATGATGACTCCAAGTGGCGCGCACCCAATGTACCCAAGCTTCCCCGTGACAGGCATGGCTGGGACGGGGGCCGCCGTGTCGCCGAGCCACCCGCTCCAGTTCCCGTACGCGTCGTCGAATTTCGTGGCGCCCATGCCGACGCCCATTCGCCCCCTCCATGGCGATCCGCGAGCCACGACGCAGCAGCAAGTGGCGGCGGTGAATGGAGGAGGAGGCTCGGACGACGCGAATCCCGATACGGAAGCCGCAGCTGCGAACAGCCCAGAAGGTACGAGCATACCATACCCAGTGCCAGCGTCGCGAATGTTTCATCACCAAACGAACTCGCCGTCATTTTACAACACAGCGCAAGATGGCCCGCCCGTTGGGCCGAGTGCCGTCGACCCAAATTTCCAGAAACCCTGGGATGGCAGTGTAGACGGGACGCCTGCCCTCCCAAACGATCCGAACTGGAGCAGCAACCAGATGCAGCCTGTGGTCGCTTCTCAGCCGGAGCCCCCTCACTCTGAGAGCAACAAGGTACGCTCGAAACAATTGATTATCATGCCATTATTTCTGGATGTTATTGACTGTGAAATTTCCTTTTTGTTTCGCTTTATATTGCCTTGTAGCCTCAGGTTGTGCCAGATCCAGGTCTGCCTCCGCCGCCATTTGCGGCAAGCACGCTGGTTGCGCAGCAGATTGACGACAGCGTGTACGGGATTGACCGAACGAACCTTTCGCGAATGATGTCGTATGCGAAGAACGTCACGACACCAGCTCAAGCGACCGCGATGGCTGTCGATGTGCTGCGAGCGACTGTGACGAACGACAACGGCGCCCACGGGTGGAAGGATGCTTACCAACAAGATGAGTACGAAGTGCTGTTGCAGAAAGGCTCGATCGGGCTCTGCATGAACATGAGCGTGCGAATGGGCTCCGTGACAGTGACAAGTTTCCGGCGACCAGAAGGCGGGATCGTTGGTCCAGCCGAGGCGAGTGGCATAATTTGCATCGGCGACGAGCTTGTGGCTGTCGATGGCTACCTGGTGCAGACGCAAGAAGACTTTGCTCGCGTGGTTTCCCGTCTCAAGTCGCTACGTCCAGTGTTGCTGCGATTTCGGCGTCCAGGCGGAGCTGGACTCGTTGGTAGAGATACTGACGTAAACGGCTACCGAACTGGACTTCGTACATCCATGAACGGCTTCGACAACCCCGAGCTGTTCACTGCGGGAATGTGGAATATGGGTGTGCGGTACATTTCACCCAACCAGTGGGCAGCAGAGCTCCATGTCGACGGTGGCGGCATCCGTCGCTTGGGTGTTTACGCATCCGAGAAAGAGGCAGCGATGGCTTACAACCGGTACATCCACCAGACGTATGGCAACAGCGCGATCAAGTTTATGAACCCAGCAGGAAACATGTCAGCCGCACCAGGAATGACAGCTCAACACCCTGGGATCTCTGTCGCCGTGTCGAATGTCCGCGATGTGAAGCCGATCCAGCGCCCAGTGAGACGACCGTCGTTGCGTGCTGCCTTCTCGCCCGAGCAGAAAGAGCAACTGCGTGCACAGATTATGGTGTTCAAGTTTGCGTCCACTGGTTCTGCTATCCCAAACGAACTGCTCAGTCGAGCTCTGAAGTCGAATGCGCTCGGCCACATTCAACAGCGAGCTGAACCCAAGAAGCGGAAAACATTTTCTGCGCACACAGTCACCAAGCCTGTGAAGAAGAAGACGAAGAAAGGACGTGGGAAGAAGAAGCAGTTCTCTGACGAGGACGATGAGAGTGAGTCCGATGAGAACACCGGTGCAGCTGCCGCGCCGAAAGAAGTGAAGCCGACTCGTCGATCAGGAAGAAATGCTGGCAAAGCGAAGAAAAACTACGTGAAGGAAGAGAACGACGACGAATTTGAGCTCAGTGAAGAGGAGAAGCCCCAGAAGTCGAAGCAAGCTGACGCAAAGAAGGGCCCCCAGATCGACAAGATCATCAGCGTTCGATTCCACAAAGAGAGCGCAGACGACGACGATGTCATGATGCAGTTCCTGATCAAGTGGAAAGATGTGTCGTATCTTCACGTCAACTGGTTGAACGTGTTCCAGATCGAGCAGTTTGGGCACCATTCGATCATGCGAATGCGTCGCTACCTTCAGAAGAACAGTCGTGTGGTCGAAAACGCCCGAGAGAGCGTTGTCACTGGCGAGGAGAAGGACTATAGCGCGTATTTCAGCGACGCGTACGTGGAAGTGGATCGAATTCTGGGAATGAAGGAGGATGTCGAAGAACCCGAAGAAGTGAACCCGTTCAACAACCATGGTGCAGGCAACGGTGACGACGCAAAGCCAACGATGAAGCGAGGTAAGAAGTTCTTGGTCAAGTGGCGCGACTTGAGCTACGTGGACTGCAGCTGGGAGTGGGAAGAAGACATTACCGATGACCGCAAGATCGCCGCTTTCCATCGCTACAACCACCCGCCAATCATCAATGGTGCCCACCCTGCGATGTTCAGCGACGTTCGACCGGAATCAAACACATGGGCAAAGTATCAAGAGTCTCCGGCGTACAACAGCCAGAATGTGCTCCGACCATATCAACTGGAAGGCCTCAACTGGATGGTGTTCTGCTGGTACAACCGCCGAAACTGCATCCTCGCAGATGAAATGGGTCTCGGCAAGACTGTGGTAAACGCCCACGCCCATATCATCGATTGTCTGGTATTTTTTTAGATATTAACTCTGTCTGTTATTCGTGTTTCCAGCAAGCGACCGCGATTTTAGAGCACTTGCGACAACGCGAGCACATCCGAGGACCGTTCCTTGTGGTTGCGCCACTCGCGACGCTGGGCAACTGGAAGCGAGAAATTGAGACTTGGACGTCGATGAACTGCGTTGTTTACCACGACTCGGAGGGCGGAGCAGACATTCGAGGCTTCATTCGCGAGCAGGAGTTCTACTATGGATCGGACATTTACAAGAAGCGCGGTATCTACAAGTTCAACGTGCTCGTGACATCGTATCAGACGCTGATGGCTGACGCCGAGTACTTGGAAACGATCCACTGGCGCTACGTCGTCATCGATGAAGCGCACAAGCTGAAGAACCGAGAGGCGAAGCTACTCCAGTCGCTCAGCAACTTCCACTGGGATTCGTGTCTGCTGATGACAGGTACTCCGTTGCAGAACGGTGTCTTCGAGCTCTGGTGCTTGCTTAACTTCATTGAGCCTGAGAAATTCCCGAGCCAGCAGGAGTTCTACGACGAGTATGGAGATTTGAACACGGCAGAGCAAGTTGCACGCTTGCACGAGCAACTGCGTCCGTACATGCTGCGTCGTGTGAAGGAAGATGTCGAGAAGAGTATCCCGCCGAAAGAAGAAACGATTGTCGATGTGGAGCTGACGACTCTGCAGAAGAAATACTACCGCGCCATCTTTGAGCGCAATCGCTCGTTCCTTAACATGGGGGCGACCGGAACAGTTGCGAATCTCGTGAACGTGGAGATGGAGCTTCGCAAGTGCTGCAATCACCCGTTCTTGATTCGAGGCGTCGAAGAGAAAGAGTGCGTGCGCTTCGATGACCAGCAGCGGGCAAAGATTTTGATCCAAGCGAGTGGGAAAACCGTGCTGCTCGACAAGTTGATGACCAAGTTCAAGGCTGAGAACAAGAAGATCCTCATCTTCTCGCAATTCAAGATCATGCTCGACATCATCGAAGACCTCTGTCAGCTACGCGGCTACAACATCGAGCGACTGGACGGATCAGTTCGCGGCAACTCTCGTCAGGCAGCGATCGATCGTTTCAACACTCCTGGTTCTGACACATTCGCGTTCCTGTTGAGCACGCGCGCTGGTGGTGTCGGTATCAACCTGATCGCGGCGTCCGTGGTGATTTTGTTCGACAGCGACTGGAATCCGCAGAACGACTTGCAGGCTGTCGCGCGATGCCATCGTATCGGACAGACCCAGTCCGTGAACATCTACCGGTTGGTGACGAAGAAGACGTACGAAGCTCAGATGTTCGACATTGCCTCCAAGAAGCTTGGAATGCACCACGCAGTGTTCGAAACTGGTGGTGTGCGCAACGAGTTTGATGGCGAAGACGATGATAGCGGCAACATGATGTCGCTCATGTCGCTGGACCGTGAAAAAGTGGAGATGATGATTCGATACGGCGCGTACGCGATCATGGGCGAAGACGACGAATTGGATCCTGAGAACCGCGCGATTAACGAGCTTGATATTGACCAGCTGCTTTCGTCGAGTCGTACCATCCGTTACGATCCAACCCGCGGTGAGAATGTGGAAGGCGACGGAGAGGAAGGCGAAGTCGGACAAAAGGCAACTGTGTCCCAGAGCAGTGCTCTTTCGTTCTCGAAGGCGACTTTCACGGCAGAATCGTCCGACAGCACGATCGACTTTAACGACGAGCAGTTCTGGGAGAAGGTGCTCGGCCCGAAGCCTGTGCAGCTGCTGATGACCAAGGTCCAGGAGAATTGGCTTTCTTCTGCGTCGAATGAAGATATCAAGGTGTTCCTGACTGAGTTGCGACAGCTCGCGCGCGCAGTCGTCCAAGAGCGCCAGCGGGGTGGCTCTCTCGCTGATGCAGACCAGGTGATGTCGATCCTGATTGAGCTGAAGGTCACTGGCCCAGTCGTGAAGGGCATTGTGAACGTGCGAACGGTGGCAAGCGAGTGGCTGGAAGTGATTGAGCGGCCCAAGCGACGAAGAAATCAGGACGTGGAGAGTGAGTTGATGTACTTGGATTTCCTGGATGGCAAGAAAGAGGTGTCACAGCTGGCAACCAAGAAGAAAAGTGGAGCCAGGGGACGAAAACCGAACAAGGCGAATGGAGAGCGACGGGGAAAGAAGGCATCGTATCGCAGTGACGATGATGGCGATCTCGACGACGACGACGTTGCTTCTGCACGCAAAGCAAAGAAACCTCAGCGCAAGTCTGTCGGCGGCGATTCCGTCACGGGAATTCGTATTACGCTGAAAAAATCAGAGACATCCGAGCCATTCGTGGTTCACAAGATTGACAGCGCACGACGAAAGATCCAGAAACGGCTTCCGACGGTGGAACAAGTTACTACTTCGTCGACACCTACAAAGTCAGGTGCACGGTCGGAGAGTCCCGAGACAAAAGACGAAGACCACGCGTCCAGCGATTCCGACGATTCCCAGGCTGAACCCACGAAGCGTGTTGAAGAAGCTGATGATGAAGATGAAGAAGAAGAAGAAGAGGAGGAAGAAGAAGAGGAAGAAGAAGAAGAGGAAGAAGAAGAGGAGGAAGAAGAGGAGGATGATGGGACTCCGCAGAAGAAGAAGCGGGGCCGAGGACCGGGAAAGAAGCGTGGCCGCAAGCCTCGCAAAATCTCCGTCAACTCAGTCGGGGATCCTGAGATGTGGTGTCGCGTCTGCTTCAGCGACCAAGGTTTCCTCGACGATCCGATTGTCCAGTGCGAGAAGTGCGACGTCGCAGTGCACAAGGTGAGCTGATGCATGAGTGGGTCCGATTCTAGGTGTGTGGCGAGTTCGTTGATTTCTAACTTGTCTGCTTTGCTTGTAGTACTGCTATGGAATCGAGAACGTGCCCGAGGGCGACTCGCCATGGTACTGCGACTCTTGTGCCGAGTCTTCCACGCCCTCAAGCGAATTGGTACGTGCTGGAAATTGTTGTTGTCACTGATACTGTTGATTTCTCTTACTGACTTCGTGTTTGTTTGTCTTTGTTTGTCTTTCTTTGCTTCAGGCATGCGCGCTCTGTCCTCTAAAGCGTCCAAGCTGCGCGTTCAAGAAGACGTGCGAGGGCGAGTGGGCGCACGTGGTGTGCGCGTTGTGGGCTCCTGGCGTCCAGTTCAGCGACGTGGAGCGCATGAGCGGCGTGAAGAACGTCGCGGAGGCCGTCGAAGAGATGAAGGGCCCGGCGTGCGCGGTGTGCCAGGAGAAGGATGGCTGCATCAAGTGCTTCCGCGGCGCGTGCCTGACGTACTTCCACCCACTGTGCGGCCGCGAGACCAGAGGCGACTACGACATGTTTATGAACGAAGGCGGCCAGCTGCGCGCATTTTGCCCCAAGCATCGCTCCAGAGCTAGACGGATGATTTGATGAAGACGAGGAAGGAACGAGCAAGTCAGGGACGACATGGCTCTCCACAAAATATATGGATACAGAGGTTTGTGTGTGTGTGTTTGGATTGGATCACGTAAGGATATGTGATGCGAGTGTTATCTCCCAAGCTGCTCACCATCAGCTGCAGAGACGCGTTCCAAGCAACCAATACGGTGAGTGTCGTGCAAAATTTTGACCGTGAGCTGAGCTATGTCGTCGATTCCTTTCTTGTTCCTTTAGCACTGAAGAAGCTCACAACAATTCGAACTCGCGGATGGCTCGCTCCATCTGGGAATCGAACTGCGAGATCCACGACTGATCCAGGAACCGGTTGGACTTTTTGCTCCACTCGAGGTCTTCCAGGCTCTTGCAAAGGTGATTGAGGTACACCATTCCGTTGGAGGTCGCCGAGACAGCAGACAAGGCAGCTGGTATTGCGAATGTAGACGAGGACGAAGTCGCTGCGGACGACGAGCTCCCATGCTGAGCAGCGGAGCGAGAGGCAGCTGCTGCGGCTATTGCTGCCGAGCCGACCACCAGCGCTTTCTCGATGAGTCCGTCGACCAGCTGCTCGTCAGCGCCAGGGATGTCCAGCCGCAGCAGGATCGAGCGCAACTGAGAGACGCTCAGCGCCCCCATAGCGCCGACATCCGCAGCCTTGAACTCGTCGCAGATGCGCTGCCGGTGCTTGACAAAGGCGCTGTACTTGCCCACGCCCTTGCTCTCCACCGGCGCCTTCTTCTGGTGGCTAAGTTCCTTGCGGAGCTGCTCACGCTGCGCCTCGTTCCGCCGCGCGACGCGCACGAGCTCCTCGAACTCGTCAATGTCGATCGACCCGTTGCCGTCCTTGTCAATGTAGTTGATGAAGTCGTGGCCCTGCTCGGGCGTGAGCTGAATCTCCATCTGCGAGAGCGTGTCGATCATCTCCTGCGCCGAGATGCTGCCGTTGCCGTCGGCGTCGCAGAAGCGGAAGAGGTCGATCACGCGCAGGTGCTTGCGCTTCATGTAGCCGTCGATGCGCCGCACGATCTCGCGGAAGAGCGTGAGCTTTTCCTGCGTCTTCTGGTCGGTCGACTGGTACGCGCCAGCAAAGGCCGCGTCCAGCAGCACGCCGTCGCCCGTGGCCGACGCTGTCCGGTGGTTCTCGCTCGGATTGCTGGACCCCCAGCCCTGGAACGTCACAATGCTGGACGTGCGTGTGAGAAGCGCCGGCCGACTACCGGTGACTGAATTGGCAGAGGTTATCATCGTTGTCTGAGACGAGGTCTGGAGCTGCTGACTCTTGCTCTTGCCCAGGGTCTTCTTGGTCCTAGAGGAAGCGAGTGCTGCTGTTTTCTGTGGAAGCACGCGCTTCTTCTTGACGACTACGGGAGTGAGTGACTTGGTGCCTGGGATGCCCAGCTTGGGGAAATTGGGCAGGTGTGGCGGCTGGAAGCTGATGCTGCTGTTGGAGCCTCGCGACCCAGGCGCATCGCCAGGCAAAGCCTCGAGCGTCGCCTTTCTCAGCGAACTCACCAGTGGCGTCGCAGCTTTCGCTGCAAGCACCGGGTCAGACGGATCCTGTCCGATCGCCAACATTTTCTTCAAAGACGCCTGCCAGGGCTTCTCATTGCTGTTGCTGTTATCGTCACTATCTCCACCATCACCACCGAGTCCCCTCAGCAGTGAAACCTTTGCGACAGAGCTCCTCCTAGCCAGGACAATGTCATCATCATCAGGTGATGAGTCCAATTTCCCCCTCGTGAAGAATGTCTGCGGTGTTCCAGCCAATGACGGACGATCGATCTGGTACCGCTGTGACTGGGATCGCGACAGAGTTGGCTTGACGCGGTTCGGCGTCAGAAACACGAACGAATCCCGTGATGATACCCTCTTGGTGAGCTTGGGCTTATGTTGCAGATGCGGCGTCTCAAGTTCGATCAGCGGCAGCGAGAGGTCAGGTAAGCCTGTTAACGAGATGTCTGCATCGTCCGCTGTGGCGTTCTTCGCAGTCATGCGCTCACGCAGCAGGCTCAGGCGCTGAGACTCCTCCAGGATGATCTTCATTTCAATCTCGTCTGTCACAATACACAAACAAACCAAAGCAAACCAAGGGTTAGCCTAGCCCAGGGACAAAGCTTATGTCAGAACCAATTTCAGAGACCACTCACCGACTTCGTCGCGCGCGCCGGGGTCCTGTTCGTATCCCAGCACGTAGATCTTGGCGCTCACCTCTCGGATCAAGCCGTCATAGACGCGTCCGTCCGCGAGCTCTTTGAGGAACCTCGTGCCCTGGCTCATAGCCACCGGTGGCATACTGAACGACGCTCGGGCGCCATTACCACCATTGTTAGTACTATTGCTCTGCAAGGCCTTGCGTTTTCCAGCGCGCCGCTTGATGAACGACCGCACGATCGCCTGGATGAGCAGCAGACCCTTCCTGAACGAGACTCCAGACGTGTACAGCTGCGCGTCGCCCTTGGAGACCACGTCCTGCGCGGCCGCGTCTTTTGCCTCGCGGTCCGACGACTTGCAGATCTCGCATAGCTGCAATAGAAACTCGTGCGTGTCCTCAACGGCCACCCCAGCGAGCACCTTGACGGGGCTCACGAGCAGCAGACACGAGATGCGCTTGCTGTTGATCGCGGCCATGGCGAACGTCACGAACGCGATTGCGCGCGTGAGGAACGCCGCCTTGTCCTCCTTGGTCACGAGCTCAGCGAACTCGAGCTGCTGGTACGTGAAGATGTCATAATCCGCGAGCGTCTCGACCAAGAGCTTGTGCAGGAACGTGAACGGCGGTCGCTGCAGCACCTTGCGACTCAGCGCCGTCGTCTGCACGACCGCCAGCAGGCTCTGGTACGTCTTCTCCACGAGCACGTCGCCCATCTTGAACCTTCACCGCCTTACAACATGTACATTGGCTCGAATGTCTTCCTCAATGTCGGCAAACCGCAGAGAGGCTGTTTATTTTAGAGAGCCTCGACTTGTCTTCACGAGACCCAATTTTAGAGCTCTGATGAGCTCACAGCGACCGGACAACTCGCCATTCTTCAAGAAGAATGGCCACTAAATGAACGGCCGTCGGTGGTCGTCCGTTTTCGCTCGCCGCTGGGCCTGGGTGCGCTGAAGACTCGCCTGCGTCGGCGCCAGAAAGTAGTTGGTTCTGCGCTTCGGCCTCGCAGAGCTGGCGCTTGTCGGCCGTGTGGTCGTCGTGGGTGGCCCCTGCGACTTGGATCGAATGCGTTTCGCCGGGTTGGCTACTGTTGGCTGGTCGCGACGGCTGAGACGACCGCTCGACTGCTGCTTGAAGGAGGACAACGCTGGCTGAGATGACAGCATGGTGTACGGATGTGGCGAGTGCACTTTCTGCAGCAGACTGTCAAAGTCTGCGTACGTGTAGCCCCCACCAGAGCGAGGTGGAGGCGCGATTGTGCCAGAATACACCGTCGAGCGCATCGTTGGGAGCGGCGCAGCGCGGTGGTCGAGTCGCTGCTGCTGCTGCTGTTGTTGTCCCTGGGCTGAAGGTCTCGAGTTTGTACCAGGTGGAAGGTTCACAAGCGAGTCCAGGATGTCGTACTCGTGATGCATCGAGCCATACTGCTGCTGCGGCTGAGCTGAATATCTGGCTGGCCCATGAACTGAATTGCCGTTCAGATCACTGGAAAGTGGCTTCTTCTTCGCTTTCGTCACCGCTGGCCGTCCAACTGAGGGCTCTCGAGTCCTCTGAACTTGTGAAGCAGCTTCTGGTCTCCTACTGGGCTGCTGAGCCTGAATCTGCTGAGCTTGAGCCTGAGCTTGCTGCTGGTTGAGCTGCAGCAGCTTCTTCTGGCGCACGCGGATCTTCTCCGAGAGGTCGAGCGAGTCCTGCAGCGACTCGCAATGCGCCTTGAGTTTCTCCAGCACCTCGCGCGCCTTTGTGGCCTCTGCGAGCTTCCTCTCGGTCGACGTCAGCGTTCGCTTGGTCTAATAAATAGGCAAGAATAGCAAGAATGCGCATGGTCAGTCACTAGATGAGGCTATAATGCGGTCATGAACGTATATCATTCGTACCTTCTCGAGTTCAAAGCGGAGCTGGTCGCGCTCGGTCGTCACCTTGTGGAGCTCGCGCATCGTGCTCACGCTCACGTGGCTCACCATCCGTCCTCCTTTCGTGGGCGTCGTCGAGTGCTCACTCAGGTCTGCAGCACATAACACACACCCAGTCAGTCAGTTGAATCAAACGTTAGATCAGGAGCACCACCAAATTCGCCCGACTGCAAGATTGAGACAAGAGCCACTCACTGGATCGCGGGCGGGGCTTGTCGACCACTCGCGTCTTTTTGATCTTCACAACGGGAGACGGCGGCGGCGGCTTCATCACTTTCCGCTGCTGCTGAGATGGTCGATCCCCTCTATCAAGTCGCTCCGAGTTGAGTGGGACCTCTGAAAGCGGCGGCGGTGGTGGCGCGATCGGTCTGTCGGTTGACTGGTAGGCGGTCGAGTTGCTCCGGTTCGAACTCGAGCGCAGCTTAAGCGTTAGACTCGCCACGTCCTCCCGCAGCTCCTCCAGGCGCTTCTCGAGCCGGTTCCGCCGTCGGTACTGCGATTGCGCAAACTCAGCAGCGGTCTGGAACTGCTGCTGCTCGCCGCCGTCGCTCGTGTGCGTTATCGAGTGGTTCGCAGCAGCAGCAGGTGCGACAGGCGGCCGTCGTGACGTGCGCGAGTCTGCTAGCTCTGGCGTCTTGAAGCCACGGGCGACGTCACCACCACCGTTATACTGGGCTTCTGTCTGCATGTATGTCGTGTTGGGCTGTCTACTGTGCTGGATCTGCGCAGGTGGCGTCTCCTGGTAGTGCCACTCAAAGTCTTGTTTTCGCTGTTGTTGTTGTTGCTGATGCTGCATTTTTTGTTGGTTGTCGTGGTCCGGAGTCATGAACGCGTCCGTATTAGAAGGCGTGCGATACCTCATCGCGTAGCTCTCGTCAGCGCGGATCTGTCTCTTGGTATTGTGGCGTTCGTTCTCGTCGTTGCTGCCAGCAATTCGCCGCACCGCGCGTGCATCACTCGTCGCTTTGGGCATCTTTGGGGTTTCCAGCCTTTTGCCCGCCAAAAAATCCAAAACTGCGCGCGCTTTTTGATTGGCGTCACATTCAAGACACATTCAACCAACCAAATCCTCACATGTCAGCACATTCAGACAGCATTCATGACAGTTACATTCACGCAACATCTTCCAATGTGTGTAAGGTATTCTATTTAACCTATAGGCTTAAGAATCCTGAAACTGCCTTATTGCTTTGGTTAGCGAGGTATGTCTCAACATAGTCGGAATTCCGAGGAGGTCACTGTCCAATCTGTTTTGAACGTTGTTGTAACA
>JAASFY010000444.1:0-22544 GCA_023334035.1 Globisporangium okanoganense
TATTCAGCAGCTATCAGTGTAGATTTTACATTCACTCATTTTACCTGCATTTCGTAATCATCCTAATCTTGATTATCTGTATATTGTAATAGTTAAAGGTCCATTTTTTCGGTTTAGTTAATGGGAGGTGTGACTGTACATGGCTCCAGGAACATGTTTTTATGTTTTTATGTGTGGTTTATCCCCGTCTATGTCTCCTTTTGAGTCAAGTGACTGACTGTCGCGGGGCAGCGGACACTCGCACGTCTGGCTCCGTCGAACTGAACTGAACGGAAGAAGTGTGGCTGTGGAGTGTGGGTGATTGGGAAGATGGGCGGATCGTGCCCGCAGTCGCTCGTGTAGTTTGAATTCAGCTTCTCGTCTCATTTGACCGACAGGATGGTGATGACAGCATATCCGATACTGGAAGTCAGAGCTTTATATACATACGAGTCAAATGGGAATCGTGATTTTGCAAAGTCTAACGAGGCGAGAGATACTTATGAATAACGTACGTCAGGCAAAAGCGTTCATTCACCAGGACTAATAAGTGCAGTGTATTCGAAGTACTGTACATGTACAGCACTTCGAAGTTCAGGACCAAACAAATATGTTACCGGTGCCGAGCTCTGGAAGTTCGGCGAAATAGAGCGTGAGTCCAGCTGTCCGTTCATTGTCCGCATCTGTCGAACACGTGCCAGCACTTGTTGGTGTGAGTTACAGTCGGTGATGGGGGCGCTCAAACATAAAAAAAACATGGGCTCAGAGATTTGGGATCCTGAAGTTGACGCTCTGAACCCATGTTGTTTTAATGTTATCTCGATTACTATTTGCGAGTATCGTGACCGAAAGCTCTCAATTATTTGATTATTGTTCCCAGTTTGTCTTCACTTTGTTTTTTCGAAGCAAAAAAGCTGGTGGCCACTGAGAAGCAATTTTATCATTTCTTTTGAAAATTATTTTTTTACAAAATCCTGGTTGCCAGCGGGTTCTGCTTCGTGACATGCAGACTCCGGCGCGCCAGTGCTGCTCAAGCAATACAAATAAAAAAAGAAAAAGAAAAATAATCGGTCAGACATATTTCCTGGGCTGCCAAATAAAAACATATCAACTAACGTGACGTTGGTGGCACTCCGCCACCACCTGCTGCTGCAGTGCTGGGCCGCCGCTCCCGGTCCTTCTCCCGTATGCTGAGCTTCCGGTGCTGTGGGGACGCCGCCGTCGAGACGAACGACGCCTTGCGGATGAACGCGCGCTGCTTGGCGAGGTCTCTAAAGTCGGAATTTGTGTTGTTGAGCGGTGGTGAGGCCCCGTCTCGTGGGTTTGAAGCTGTACCCTGAGCTCCAGCTGCAAAGCACGAGCCGTGGCAGCTCTTGGAGCTCGCTGCTGACGTACACGGCCGCTGGACTTTTGAGGTCCGCTTAAATAGCACCTACAGCAAATTAACGAACCAAAGTCAACATTATTTCAGATGCACCAAGCTCCAGTAATAAGCCCAAGCTAATAACGTACCGAAGACGAAGCAGAGGTCCACGACGAGGACGTGGATGCAGAGGGTGACGCCGGCTGCTTTGCTGCTTGAGACTGGTGCGAATGCAGATGAGATCTGCTGGACTGAAGGTGGTGCTGAGAGCCGCCCATACAGAAAATGTCGACGCTGCTGCTCTCCTCGCGCTCTCGTGTCGTGTCGTTCACTGTACAACCACATAGAGAAAGCACTCAATATGTCAGTGTGGCTCTCTATTGCGAGGTGCATTCATTCTCTAGCAGCATCAGTACGGACAGTCATTTAACGACGCCTCACTGCATTCGGAGAAGAAGACGTGACCTAGACACCATATAGAATAGTTAGAGTCTTCACCTCCATACCTGAGTATTTGAAATATTAGACCGATAATTATTTTTGCTTACCGAGCTGGTGCTGGTTGTGGCTTGCTGTTGGCGTCGACGGGTGCAAATTCCTGCTCGAGGCTGACGCACACGAGTGCAGCGACTGCATCGACGCGGCCAGTGTCAATGCGATCGCATCATCTTGCTATTAAAAAACACACAAATCACCAAGAGATAATTTGAAAAAAAATGTCAGTGACCTTCTCATGCGAGCAGCTACGCTCGGTAAAATAAATAAAAAAATAATGGATACGTACGTAAAATGTCGCCTTCCGCATGCGTTTTGGGAAGAGCGGCAGCTCTGGTCCAGTCTTCGTCTCTTCACCATTCTGGAGCTTCACGCCCGGGGCCAGCACGAGGCTCTTGAGGGGGCTATGGAGACTCGCTGGGTATTCATAGTACTGCTCGCTCTCAACCTCCTGGCTCGTGTCCAGTGGCCCTGACAACAGCTGACTGCTATTATCGTGTCTTGGCTCGTTCAGTGGGTACCCAGAGGGCAATGCACGCTTACTGAGCCTCCGTTGTGGACTCAGTTCGGGTAAAATTGGGTGGTGGAAAGCGCTCTTGTCGATGCCACTGCTGCGGCGCCGGTCACCGCTTTGTTTGATGACGAACTCGACTTGCACTGGCGCGTTCTCCTCCATGAGTGGCCTTCCAAGCGTGCCCAGGTCGTCTTCGCTTCCATCCTCTCCGTGCATGCCAATCAATCTTCGGACCGCCGGGTACCCATGCGAGTCTCGCCTGTGGCCCGACTTGCTCCCAATACCCACAGGAGCAGCAGCAGCATGAGCGGCATCGTTGAGCGGCACGTCGCTCTCATTCGTAGCCTCAACACTCTCCTCCTCGCCACCAAGTCCTCCTGGGTTCTCAGAGTTGATTGGTGCTGCTGCTGAGATGCGATGCGCGTTCTTGAGCAGCGTCATCGCCTTGCGCGGCGATACTCGTGGCGGTGGGGCGGTGCTATACACGACACCAGGCGCATGATACTGGCCTGTGGTGCTGTTTGAAAATGCCTGGGCTACAGCTGCAGATCGCGGAGATACAGGAACTGTAGGTGGCGGCGCAGCTTTCCTCACTCGAAACGATGATGACTGGGACGACGGACGCGAGTGGCTGCCTCTACGGTCACCACACTTGCTCGCGTGCCCAGCACCAGCACCGCTATGCTGAAGCTTGGTGCCAGTTCCAATCGTATAGTTGGCGTATAGCTGACTTGTGGGTGGCTCTGGTGCTCTCACTGGCACGCCAAAGAAACAGAACGGGTCGATCGTATTCGGTTGTGGCTCAACGAGCGCACTCGGTGGTCGACAGAGCACTGGCATCACTGGATCATTATCTTCAAGCTCGCTCTCGTACTTCGCGTGTGTTGTTCGCTCGCACTTGGCAAACGGGGTCTCGAGAAGCGCGAGCACGATGTCAAAGACGGCGTTCACGGCACAGTACGAGGCGTATCCACACAGCCTGCGCTCGTAAAAGGCCTCGAGCGAACGCATCATACTCTGCTCGACCAGCTCGGCGACGATGTCCACGACCAGGTCATCGCCATCGAACGAACACGTCAGGGACGACATCCTGGGCAGCTCCAAGGTAAGTGACGACTGGTCGTCTTGCTGGAACCTCGAGTCAGCCACATCGTTCGCAGCACAGGCACTGCTGGCGACTGGCACCTGGCGCTGGGATCCGCTGCTGGCACTCGCGTCTGCCATCCTCGCATCGCCCTGCCTTGCACAACGAGCTTCTTTTCATCAGCCGGCTTCTCGCTTTTCTTCCTCGTGGGCTCTCAATATGAGAGCACTCACTCCACTATGCTATTTTTGCACCATGTATGAGCAATAAATAGATGTGACTATCATCTATAAGAGCAGCCCGCCAGCTGCGACTTTAACAGCTGGATAGTATTAACTGGCGAGCTCCTGGAGGATGGAGACCTCAAACTGCTTGGTGCCGAGCGTCTCGGTGGCCTTGACCTCCTTCTCCTCTCGCGCGCGGGTCTTCATTTTGCTCAACACGAGCTCCTGCTCGTCGCTTCGGATGCCCTGCATCAGCTCCTTGCGCTTGCTCTCGTCGGGCGTGAGACCGTCGCCAGTAGCACCACCCGATTGTGACGATTTCGAGAAGAGTCTTCTAATTAGTCCCTTCTTCTTGGGCTTAACTGTCGACTGGTCTTGAGCGGTGGGGGCGCTACCATCGGCTATAGTGGCACCCTCGCCAGCACCAGAACGCAGGCCGCGACTCAGTGGTCGCTGAGCCAGCGCCTGTTTCTCGGCCATGTCCTTCAATTTCTCCTTGAGACTCACGATCTCGGTCTCCAATTCCAACTCCTTGCGCTTCTGGAGCTGCTCGCGCTCTGTGAACTGGAGCAAATGGCGCTCGGCACCAGTCTTGAGTATAAATGGCTGCTTCGTGGTCGACTCCTTGGTCTCAATGTTGAAGAAGATCGTCGCTTGTGCCTTGTCGTCAAAGATCTCGAGCCAGTCGCCCACTTGCGCAAAGCTCGACCAGGAAATCCACGTGTGCTGCTGCTTCTTGCCGCGCTCGTGGGTCTTGATGAAGCACAGATCGCAGAACCCATCCCCACAGAGGTTACATAGCCTAGAGGCCCTTCGTAGGTCACACTCGATACAATAGACGTCCTTGCCACTGCCACCGAGCTCTTCCTTCAGGATCTCAATGGACGTCCAAAAATGTTCGCGCTTCTTCTGGCTCTTGCTGTGCATCTGCTCAAAGCAGTTCGCACAAAAGACCTCGTCGCACTGCTCACAGTGACTTGTGGCGACCAGCGAACTGCAGTCACAGCAGAGCAGTGCGCCTGTGTGGAAGTGGAGCGCACTGGCCACGTGCTGTAGCTCCTGGGCGCTCTCGTGGGCCGCTGCGAAGCACTCTTCGCAATAGAAGCACCCTTTACTGGCGCTTATAGTGAACACTGGTAGCGGAATTTCAAGTGTCCCCATCGGGAGGACGCTGCACTCCTCACAGTAGTAGGTCGCCAAGGTGGGACCTCCACCATTACCTATAGTGTCTTCCTTGGCGCGACACTTCAGGGAGAGACACTGGCTCGGCTTCTTCACCTTGACGAGCACGCGAAAGTCGTGCGTCTGCTTGTTGCTGTCAGCGAACAGTGCATAGTGCTCGTCCATGAAGCACGGCGCGCAGTAAAGACGCCGTGGTGGCTTACCAACGCAGTCAAGACACTCCTTCGTGGCAATACAAGTCCGGCACTTGCAACAATTGCCATCAGGTACAGATTGAACAGCAGTAGGCGAGGTCTCGTCATTGGCTGGTACAACACCACTGGACACTGAAGCACTGGTGACCTCACCATCAACCACAGCCTTGGTATCGTTGTCACTGGCCACAGGCTTCTCCTTCCTTCGTCTCATTGGCCGGTCCCATACGCTCTCAGCCGTGGCTTCGTTGTAGAAATACGTGTTCCCATACTCGTCCAGTAACTCACTCCAGCCTTCCTCTGCCTCCATCAGTAGCTCTCCATCCTTATCCTCTTCAGCTGCTTGCTTCTCACCAGCCAATCCCAGTCTTTTTTTCATCCTCTCGGCCTTGTCGAGATCCTGCTGGGCGAGCAGCTCCTGTTTGCGGAACGCGGCGGCCTCGGCGCGCCACTTGGCGAGCTCGGCGTCGCGCTTGGCCTCCTTGAGCCGGAGCTCCATGGCTTTCACCTGCTTGAGCTGGAGCTCCATCTGCTCGCGCTGGTACTGCTCCTTCCACTTGAGCTCGTCGTCTTTCCACCGCCGTTCTCTGATATACGCGAGCTTGAGCTCTTCGAGGCGGTGCGCGAGCCTGAGCTTCTTCACGTGCTGGCGCGCGAGCCAGCCACGGGCGTATCGCTGAATGATGGTCGCTTTCTTGACTTCAAGTTCACGTCGCTGCTTGGCGCGCACTTTCTTCACGACGAAGTCCACACGCGCGACGAAACCACGGTACATGCGTTGCAGGAACACGACCGCCTTGTCCTCCTTGGCGACCTGAGCTCTCGCTTCCTGAAGCCGTTCCTGGAGCCACACGCTTTGTTCAAACGTGAAGATCATACCACGACCATCACTACCTTCCCCAGCTTCAGTCCCAGCTTTGCTGCTTCTCTCTCGCTCCAGGTAGTACTTGGTCATGAACGCCAGCAGCGGCGAGGCCTCGTGCCGCTGGTGAGAGGCCTGGGTATAGTGGCGCTTTTGTTCCAGCTCGACCATTTGCATGGCCTCACGCAGCAGCTGAGCCGTCTTGCGGGCCTCGATGCCCCTCGCGCGCTTCTGGATCAGCAGCGCCGCACTCTGTGTCAGTAGCTCTTCGCGTTGTTTCAATTCCCGCATTCTCCTGGCCGTCATGCGGCCAAAGACCCCACGAGTCCACCTCTGGATCGTAATGGCAGCCTGGGTCATGAGCTTGGACTCGGCGAGCCGCCGGTCGAGCCGCCGCTGGCGCTCACGACGTGCGAGCTTGCCCTTGATCCCGCTCTGGATCGTGATGGTCGCACGCCGCGTGCGCTGGTACTTGGTGCGCTGCTTGCGGCCGCGGTATACACGCTGGATAGTGGTCGCAGCCTTGACTCGACGCCTCAGGTCCGCTTTTAAGGACTTCAGAACTTGTCTGGACCTGTATACCCGGTAACAGCACTGGATCTGTAGTGCGGCTTCGTTACGACGGACCTCAATGCGGTCGCGCTGGACTGAGAACCGCAGCTGGAGCGCGTATCGGCCCTTACTCCGGCGCCAGCTTGTCTGCACGCGGCGTGCGGCAAGCTCGAGGTCTCGTTCAAAAATTTTGGTTTCAAACGCCTGACGACCCACAAAACCGCGGTATACACGCTGTATACTCAGCGCAGCCGCATGGCGCAACAGCTCGAGCCTTTCAAGTTCACGCTCGCGCTCGAGCTGCGCGAAACGCTCCTTCTCGGCGTCCAACAGCAGCTTGCGAGCCGCGAACCTGGTGTATAGTATACACCGCTCGGTATACTTCCGCCAACAGTGTTGGATCTCCTTGGCGCGGTCGTTCTCGTTCGAGAGCCACTCGTGACGCCGTTTGACGTCATTCTTGGCCAAGTAGCCTCTCACAAACCACTGGATTTCGGTAGCCGCGTGTTGTTCCAGTGCCTGGCGAGCTCGAAGCCGTTCTCGGCGTCGGTTAAACTCACTATACGCGAGCTTGCGCCTCCAGAGACCTTGGATCCGTATAGCCGCGTGGCTGCGAGCCACCCGTTTCGCTATACGCTTGTGTATCAGTATACGCCGGAAGAAGAACTGGATCTGCCGGGCACGGTGGTTCTGCAATAGCAGATTGAAACCATTGCGCAGTGTATTCCACTGCATTGCACGGCCGTAGGCTTCAAAGCGCAGCAGCTGCTGAATCTCCACCTTGCGCCTAAACTCCTTGTCTCTGGACGCCAGCTTGAGGCCTCGCAGGAGCTCTTTAGCACGCCGCTGGCGATAGCGTATCTGGATAACCGTGGCTGCCTGGTGCCGTTCACTGGCCACGATATCCTCAGCAGTTAACCGCCAGCGGGTGAACGCCCGGTCGAGCGTGCCCACGTAGGCATCGCTCGCGAGCTTGTCAAAGAGCGCGAGCGCCTGGACCTGGGACCGCTTGAAAGCTGCATCCTTGCGCTCTTCTAACCGAAGTTCGTGTATACGGGTAACCCAGCGCTCGAAGGCGGCGAAGACGAACCGGTGCTGGAGCTTGGAGAAGATGCGCGAGATCGTCTCGATGCTCTTTTCGCGGCAGTAGAGGCGGTCGAGATTGCGCTCAAAGAGGAACGCCAGTGGGAGCTTGGCCTTCTCGACCTCGATCTGGCTCGCCACTTGGTCCTGTTAATTGGGCACATTAGCAATGAGGTATACTTGAGAGTATAGTTGAGGCTGGTATTGTATACCTTGAGCTTCTGTTGGTCCTGAGCGAGGTCTTTGAGCTGCTTGGAGTACTGGATCGCCAGTATATTCGACTGGTGGTGCGGGTCTGTAGCCATAAACGCCGACGATTTCCCCATAGCTGGCTTTGAAAGCACTGGAAAGCTATACAGTACAAACACAGGATAGGCGGTTAGTGAGCTATACGATGAGCTATACGTTGAAATGTATAGTACCTGAGAGTGAGGACGTTGTGGGGCTTCTTCTTCACTTTCTTCCGCTTCTCCGCTGGATACGTACGCAGCGCCTGGTAGAGCGCGTCACTCTCGGGCAGCGTCAGCAATTGCGATGCTGAGCCAGCGTGGCCCGCTGACGGTATTCGAGGCACACTGTTCTCCTGAACTTTGTGGCCATTCTCGTGAAGACTGTGGCCATTTGCGGCTGCACTGGTGGATACACGGACCTCACTGGCCTTGGCTGCCGATGGCTTCTTGTTGGCTGGATGCTTCTGAGCTGGATGGGATTGTTGGGTCTTCTTCCACCGCTCACTGGCATGTTTGGTCGTCCTCTTCTTCTTTGGCTTGTGCGGCTGTTTCTTATTAGAACCGGACACAGCCACCTGTCGTCCCGACAGGCTGAAGCGCACCGACTCATTGCGCTCTTCGCTGTCGCTCTGTTGCTCACTGGCGTCATCACTGCTGACCTCGTCGTCGTCACCTTGGTCCGCATGCTGCTGCGGTGGAAGAGCTCGTGGCTTGGGCGGCACGTCGACCCACTGGAAGGGCGAGCGGAATTCTGCGATCGTGTCAGCGTCCACGCGCAGCCACGGGTACTTGGTCGACAGGTGCGTGAGGTCCCATGTCTGCTTGCGGCCTGCGGAGAATGCCATCCTGCTCGCTCTCTTCTTCTTACATGGAGCTCTTCATCTTGTTGTTTGCTTGTCAGTTTTGTGGGGGACACATAGTAATAAATCCAGACCGCAAAAAGAAACGGCCTTTCATGCCTGATTGGCTAACAACAGTCAGCTTAGAGCTCATCCATTGGACAAATATCAAGCTTTCAGTTTTAAACCAATCATAGCTGGGAAAGAGAGAGGCATTGAGTGATGGTCGTGCACTTTGAAGAGCTATTTCCGAGTAATGCCCAGTCATGCTCAACGCAACACGATGCGATGCTTGTGAATGGTGATACGCGTTGAATGGACTTATAGGACGACTGCCAGTTCGCTTCACTTGTGTGTGTGTGAGAGATGGCAGACGAAAGGTTCAACGACTGGTCCCCGGCGAGCGTGTTTGGCGCGACGGCCCCCGAGCCAGCAGCAACGAGGCAAACAAGACGGCCGAGCGCACGAGAGCCACACAATCCACTCGACAGCAGCAGCTCTCCGCTCGATGGTGGTGCTCACAGTACTTCATCACCACTACCGGCTTTGAGAAGGAAGACGAGCGGGGACACCGTTCATCGTGAGAACCAAGCTGGATCACCAGCGAGTGATGGTGATGACCTTGGCGTCACGAGAGGACCTGAGCGCCACCACTTGAAGATACAAAAGCCTGGACGTCAGCTAATGGAGATCGCAAGCGTGCATGGTCATAGCGGCCAGTATGCTATCGACACGAGCCAGCTCGCTGTGTCTATGCAAGCCGAGGAGGAACACGATCTTGCTGTTCGTGTGCTCCAGAAGCATGGCCGCATGCTGCTGCTGGTGAAGCGCGAACATAAAGCTTTGAACGAAGTCAATGCGCTGCGCTCCATGCTCAAACAGGCTGCTGTCTCCCAGTTGGTACATTGCTATCGACGCTATCGCTCCCGACAGGCGATTGAAGTGTACCTGAGCCACTGGTGTGAGCAAGAAGCCCGAATACAAAGGCTACTTCGTCAAGCCCAAGCCATGAAACATACGCGAGAGGCTCGAGTGATCGCGCTAAAGACTCAGTGGCGCCAAGATCAGCGACGACGGGCGTATCTATTCATTGCTCAACAGTATACAGTGAGGATGCGGCTTCGCCATCAGCGTGAAGAGAAGCTGCGAGCCCAGCTCAGTGAGGCTCAGCGGCGAATCATCTGCTGGTACCGAAGCCGGAACCTTGAGCTTCGGTGCCGAGAGAGAGCTTATAAGACCCGAAGAAGCGTAGCAGCTCAGCAAATCCAGCTGGTCTATCGCAAATTCCGCCACAGAAGAACCCAACACCTCGCGAGAACCCACGCTGCCTCAAAGATCATCGCAGCGTGCATCCAACGGTCTTCTGCTCGAAAGAAGAGCCAACGACGACAACTCGAGACGCGATGCGCTCTTCAGATCCAGCTTTTCTATCGACAAGCCAAGCAAATGCGAGTTGCACACAAAGAACTGGTCCTCAGACGGCGGATCCATCGAGGAGCTCAGTTGATCTCAGCTGCTATCCACAATAGAGATCTCAGGTATGCTTATCAACGGTGGGTTGCAGTATCCAACCACCTTCAACAGCGAGAACTGGAGCTTCACAAGGCCAGCGCTCGGCGTCTGCAGACCGCGATCCTCGCATTTGTGGCTCGCAGAAAGCGAATCCAACGTCGCGAGAGCGCGATTCGCATCCAGCGCCTGGCTCGAGGCCTTCAAGCGAGAGCAAAATGCCTCATTTCCCATCAGCAACAGCGTAAACTGGCAAGGAAGAAGCGCAAACTGGATGCTGCAATAAGAATCCAGGCCCATTTTCGTGGTTTCCTGGCTCGCCAACGGTTCGCAAAGCTACTCAAACAGCTAAGAGATCGCTTCCTGTGCTCAAACTGTGGGGTGATTGAGCCCAGCGGCGTCTATTGCAAGCTCTGTGGACGCAAGCGCGCGAATTTCGACCTGTCGAGGACCAACAAGTGCGCATTATTGCTGGCTGTTGGTGCTTCAGCCAGCCATAGGAAGCCTGAGTATGCAGCCAGTGGACCCAGTGGAGTGGTAGTAATGCCATTACACTTGGCCCCAGTACGACCAGCTTCACCGCCGCCGTTCCCAAAGCTCCACGCCAGCAAGAACGCCAAGCTTCGTATGCAGATGACTCGAAGACCTCCGGTTTCGCATAGTATAATGGCCACCAGCAGCAACCAACAGGAGGCTACTGCCACCACACTGGAGGTCTCAGCACTCTGCTCGCTGCCCATGGTGCTCTCACCACGCCACGTCGCGCTTGGTAATACAACCCCAGCCAAGCGTCCAAGGCCACCAGTTATGCTTAGCGATGGCAACCAAACCGAGCAGTTCGCATTCCCCAGTCGCCCGCAACCAAAGGCCGTCAACCAGACCAAATTGCGAGCCCAGGCGCTCATTCACATACAGACTCAGCAGCAGGAGCTCAGTCAGACGCACTCAGCACTCGCACAACGCCTGCATCGCCTTCAGAAGACCAATCATGTCATAAGCCGCAGTCGCTTAGCCTAAAGTCTCTTGTGACAAAGTTCATAAGTAAAGTCTTGCATTATGCTTAAAAATAGGTAAAGTCTAGCGAGACCTGGCACCTGCCATCCTAGCTCAGGCTCTTGAGGATGTCCTGCGTCATGGACGCGCGCGAGGTCTTGGGCGTGAGCATACCCGGGAGCGAGTCTGTGCGCATCGTGAGCCGCGGGTTGAACCATTCGTGGCGGAGCGCGTCCGGGGCCGTGAGTCGCTTGGACGGGTCCTTCGTGAGCAGTCCCTTGAGCAGTGCCTTGCCCGAGGGTGAGACGCTGTGCCACGCGGCGTCACCCTCAAGGTTGACGTCCGCGTGGAGCGTCTTCTGAATGATCTCGTTCTTGGTCTTGCCGTGGAACGGCAGGTCGCCACGCAGCAGCAGGAACATGATGACGCCCACGGACCAGATGTCAGCCTCGCGCCCGTAACCCACGAGCGAGAGCACCTCGGGCGCCACGTAGTTGAGTGTGCCGCAGGGCATCTTCATGATCTCCTCGGGGTGCACGAGCTTCGAGAGCCCAAAGTCCGCGATCTTGAGGTCGTTGAGCTTCTCGCCGCACAGGATGTTCTCCGGTTTGATATCCCTATGGACGATACCCAACCTATGCAAGTACGCAACACTCTCGAGCAGTGGCGCCATGACAATGCGGGCCTCAGACTCGGTATACCTCGACCGGCCGACGATCCGGTTAAAGAGCTCCCCGCCGCCGACGAGCTCCGTGACAATGAAGATGTACTGCTTGTCCTCGTAGACGTCGTGGAGTCGGATAATGTTCGGGTGCGTCACGAGCTTGAGGATCGCGATCTCGGTGCGTAGCAGTTCCTTCTCGGTCGCGATGAGCTTGCACTTGTCGATGATCTTGACCGCGTGCTTCACACCCGTCTTCTTGTGCGTGGCTTCGCAGACCTTGGAGAACCGACCGCGGCCGAGCTGCGGACCAATGTCGTAGAACTCGTGCACTGAGAGCTTGTCGGTCGCATTGCGGAGCGCCAGGGTCCACTTGTTCTGCTCGTCGAGCGACTTTGTGAAGATCGTGCGCTTCTCACGAGAGCTTCCCGGCTCGGGAACAATGTCGATCGCGTAGTACTTGACGTTCTTCTCAATGATGACGTTCTGCGGGAGCGACTCGACGTAGCAGCCGCACAGGAACGTCACGCCCCGCGGGGCTGCATCGTCTTTGGTCGCGTAGTAGTAGAGGAAATTGCCCTGGAGCACGTAGTGGCGCTTGATCATCTGCCGCAGGCGCGACCCGCGCTTCCAGAGATTCCCGTCCATCGTGTCGTCGCCATTGCAGAAGAGGTCGTCGAGGCCCGCGGCCGCGATGGCTGTTGGGTCGAGAGAGGCTGAGCCACGCTTCTGTGGACCCATGGCGCCATTGATACTACCGCCACCGCCGTGTACGGGCGAGTTGCCGTTGGTGAGCAGTAGAATTTTGTCGAGCTCGATGATTGCAAGTTGGATCTTGGTGCCAACGGACTCGGTCGGGCAGAGCTGCTTGGCCTCAACAAGGAGCTGCTTGGTGCGCTCGAGCTCACGGCGGTTTGAGCTCTCAGTCAGCTGGTTCATGCGAGGACACGAGCGTCTGGAAAAGAAGTTTAGAAAAGGTGATAAAATGTGAGGACCTCTCGGTATGCATAAAATGGTACTCGTATAAAGTAGGTTGCTATATATATAGATGATAACGTACGTGACCGTGAGCGTCTTGAGCGAGTTGCGGCGCTTGCGCATGTCCATCGTATTTTCGGGCACGGGGTGCACCGTCACGCTAATAAATAAATAAAACTAGTAAGCGCTTGATAACCACCCATATCAACTCTGTCAATAAAAAAGTTGTTTACCCGTCGATGGGCGAAACCTGGGACGCCGGCTGGTCTTCACTCGGGAGAACGCTCATGAGGAACTGAATTAAATCACACAGAGTTAGAGAATTTTCATGTGAGGAGAAGGATATAAAAAACTATAATAGCCTTATAGGCGAGAACTTACATCGGTGATCCCTGGTGTGGCCTCGCACCACTCGCTGAACTGCTCGAACGAGAGGCGGGCATTAGCGGCCTGCGTCGCCGGGAACGCGAGGTTCACGAGCGCGTCAATGTCATTGATCTGCATAATTTCAGGATAAAAGAGGCAGACGTATTAGAAATTGGCTTTCGTCGCTCAGAAAAATTATAGAGAGAGAAAGATTATTTCGTACCGGGTTGTTCTTTGGCGAGTGCTCGTTGTTGCAGCCGGGCTCCTCGGCCTTGGGTTTGATGAGCTCCAGCGCGGATTCAGGAAATTGGTGGAGCATCGTGATAAGTTCGTGGCGCGAAATGGAGCCCGACCTGTGATTAATTACGAGATGTGTTAATATCGAAAACCTGACTGAGGCTTGGAATATAAATAGTAATAAAATAATAATTACCTGCTGAGGTCGTAGAGGTCGAAGATGAATTTGAGCTTCTCCTTGCGTGAGCCGCGGAAGAGAATCGCGACGCCGTGGAGGAATTCGTTGTAGCCGATCGAGTCGGACCGGTCCTTGTCAATCACTTCAAACAGGCGCTCTACAACAATTTAAATACCAAACCATACAACAAATATTTAGTTGTGAGGCATCACACACACACATCAACAGATTGAAGATTAAAAAAGCAAATAATAATAATAATAATACGAGAGACGTACCACCGAGCAGCCCGGGCATAGGGAAACACTTGAGGAAGGTCTCCTTGTCGACCGCCGAGCCGTTGCGCGCGTTCGCGAGGCCCTTGAACGTCTCGCGTAGCAATTGCATCTCCTCATCGCCGAACTTCTTCATGGCCTCGCGCTCCTCGACCGACAGCCGGCGCGTCGAGAATTCGCGGCCGAGCGCCGAGTTGCCCATGGTAGCTGCCTGGCCTGCTGCTTAGAGCCACACGGACACCGGGTTTCCTTTACAAGCCTGGAGAGCTCGGGATACTGGTGAAGGCGGCGTGAGGACTCGACGAATGAGTGAGAAGGGGGCTGGCGAGCGCACGCCCGTGGTGGCGAAAATGGTTTTCAAAAACTATTTTCTATTTATACATTCCGAGTGCGAATGAAACAAAATAACCGAGTTTCCTGATTCACGCCAGCAGTGGAAGTCCGTACTTTCTGGAGAAAAAGACCGAGTTGGTTGGACAACACAGACTCTGTGATACTGTAAAAAGGAGGTCGATTCTACGTGATGACTGCCAGCCACGGGTTATCGTTATATCTTTATTCGCTTACAGCTCTAACCCATGCATTTACAATACATTTAGCATTTCTAATGCGGCGATTTTTGGCTCCTGCTAGCTTTTTAATCATCGTTGTCGCTTCCCCAGAGCACGCCATCGTCATCATCATCATCTTCTTCTTGCTCTCCATCGTCATCACTGCTGCTCTCGTCGTCGTCCTGGGCGTTATCCCGCTTCACCTGGTCCATAAAAGCTTCAAAGCCCGCGCCACCAGCGAGATGGTTTACCAGATCTGTCGGCACGCGGTAGCCACTGAGTGGGTTGGGGTGGATCGAGAGCTCGGACTCGACGATCCGAAAGTCCACGACCTCGTGCACGTCGTCGTCGTCATCGCTGTCCTCTTCATTATCAGCTGATCTCGTACTGGTCGTTGAGCGCTCGTGGGCGCCACGGAGCTCCATGAGCTCTTCCCAGCTGAAGAGTAGCGGGTCGGTCACACCACCAAAGACGTTGATGTCGAGCAGGTACACGCGGTGCTGCTTGTCCACGTACACGTCGAATATAAAGTCGGGATCTGGAAATACGGCGCTCTTCTTGCTGCCGTTCTGCTTGCGGAAGTGCGCGTCAAAGAACGTGTAGATGCGCTCGCACAGGTGGTCCTGCTGGTCGAACAGGAAGGGGAAGTACTCGTCGCAGTTGCGCTGCGAGACACCCACGAGCGCGCCGCTGACGACGAAGCACCGGAAGAGCATAGAGTCGAAGAAGCTGCACCACTTCTTCAGCACCAGGTACACATTCTCTGGTCCCATTGACCTCACTTGATCCACTGTAGTACTGTTGTTATCTGCCTCACAGCCAGCGTACGCCTCGGTCATGTCGTGCACGGCAAAGTCCGAGGCCTTGAGCAGCAGGAAGACGTCCTCAAAGTTCACGCACTGCATGGTGCCAAGCATCCACGACGCGTCGCGCGGACTGCTCCAGTTGAGCTTCGGGAATGCCTTGCCCTTGAAGCGCCGGAGCACTGCGTCCACCTGCTTACGCACGCTCGCCAGCGCCAGCAGCTGCTCCTGGGCCTTGAGCGCGTCAGGGAGCACAACGCCATCGGCCAGGATGAGTGACACGAACGCCGGCGGCAGTGGGATCACGGCGCTCTTGATGGACACGTGTTCGAACGATGGGTACCACGCGGCGAACGCGCAGTTATCCACCTGTGCGCGCGAGTAGCGCGGCGCCGCGCCGTCGTCCATCGAAGTGGCTGTTGTCATTTTCGGCTGTTGCTTTTCAATTTCAAATGGCCATTAGAAAACGACCCGTGATATTTAATATTTGTAGCTGCTCAAAGCGCATGTATTGATACAGGCTGAATCATTTATGCAGGCTCATTGCATATGGCAGGTAAAATTTGTACTATATTTGAAATTCATCATTTTGATGTGCTTATTTTCGAAGGTATTTTCAATCTTGAAGCGACACAATTCGTGAGCGTGGACATTTTCGGCGGCATCATGGAGCGCCGAGGCTCGGAGCGCAAGGTGCGCGCTACTCAGCAGCTCTCTCCTTATACTTACACGACCACACATATACACAGCCACTGACTACAGTACTGCTCTTGTGCTGGCCATCTCTTTTTCTATTGCCTATGGCAGGCGGTGGACGCCAAGATCTCGTCGTCCAAGGACATCTGGATGATGCTCGCGTCCATGGAGCCCAAGAAGTCGCAGACCTCCTCTGAAGAAGCCACAGCGACGGACTCAGACGCTAAGAGCAACAACGCGCCTGCACAGGAGGAGAAGGACACGTTTTCGCTCATCGTGGGCTCTAAAGGCGCAGGCAAGACGTCGCTCACCGCCTGCTTCCGCAACTCGGCTAAAGGTGCGAGATTAGCATATTCTCCATACAAATGGCGTGATATATCCTAAAGTAACAATTTGTGTGTTCCCATAGCCGACGAGATCAAGCCCACGACGGCACTCGACTACGTGTTCGTGCGCCTGAAAGGCTCAAATGGCGCCCGCCCGCCCGTCGCGCACATGTGGGAGCTCGCGACGGCCAAGTGCGTGAATGAGATGATCCGCGTGCCGCTCGCGCCCGAGCGGATCCTCAACGGCGCGCTCGTGCTCGTGCTCGACCTCTCTACACCGGGGGACATTGTCCCGTACCTCGTGAAATGGCTGCACACGCTCTACAAATCCGTACACGACGTGCTCAAGCTCAAGGAGAAGAACCCGGTCGAGAAGTTCGCGGTCGAGCGGCTCAAACAAGAGGCCATGGCGCGATACGGGAGCGTCCATCCAGATAAGGACGAAGTGACGCCCATGCCGCTGCCACTGCTCATCCTGGGCAACAAATACGACATTTTTAGAGATGAAGACACGGTCAAGCGCAAGGGTATTCTCCAGGCCGTGCGGTACCTGGCGCACATGTACGGCGCCACGGTGCTGTTTACGAGCACGAAGGACAAAAACTTGGTCACGCAGTTCCGGTCCGTGATGAAGAGCTTTGCGTTCCGGTCTTCAGGGGCGAACAAAGGCTCGAAAGAGGTGGATGTCGCCAAGCCGCTCTTCGTGCCCGCCGGTGCGGACTTGTTCGAAGACATTGGCATGCCCAAGACGGCTCGCCGACAGGATTTCACGAAGGAGCAGCACGAAGAGCGCGCCAAGCAGTGGAAGAAGATCGCGAGCGAGTACTATCCGTCCAGCGGCGAAGTGGTGGACGCGAACCAGGAGGACGAGCTCGATGCCAAGGACCAGGATGAGAAGAGCGAGAAGTTTCCCGAGCCGAGCATCGACCGGGTGCGGCAGCGCAAGAGGTAAGGGCGAGTGATTTATTTATTATTTGATTCATTTATTATTTGATTCTTTTTTTTGGTTGGTTGATATTGATTGTTGTACGTAATACTGTCTGGTGGTGGTGATACAGAGAGGAGCTCCAGCGCTACAGAGACAATCGGAAGAAGGCGCTCGAGAAGAAGAGCAAGGCTGCGTAGCTCTTTGGGGAGGACAGCCATATAAAGAAAGAGATATAATCTTGAGCTCTTTATTTTCCATTATTGGTCTGATGGTGCACAGACGCCATCAGCATTGCTTCAAGGCCAAGCGCATCCATTGTGGTGCGAGGTGTTCTCTGCGCCTATTGCGCTTCAAAAGCGGATATGTCCGCTTTTGACACTCTTTCAGCACCTGTTTTTGTCTAACCTGTTTTTCTTAAAACAGGTTAGACAAAAACAGGTGCTTAAAAGGTTTGACATTTTGATATCATTCAAACCTCATTTTGTCACAATTTTAAAATTGTGACCCAAAATCTTAAAGTAACGTTACCCAAAATACAGTCCACCTTGTGATTGGCAATAATATGCCGATTTGGCATTTTATTGCCATACATTTTGACCAATAAGATAAAAAGGGGGCGAGATCGCAAGAAAGATTTCGCACAAGCAAGCAAACAGGAAGAAGCAACCAAGAGGCAACAGGCAGCAATGGACTCGATCTTCGGCATCGTGGGCAAGGACTTCGTGATCGTGGCGGCAGACGCCAAGGTGGTGCGCTCCATCCTCGTCTACAAGGACGATGAGGACAAGGTGCGTCTTTCGCTCTCTTTTTAATTTACACCAGTGCTCAAAAGATCGCCGATGGCGAAGCCCAAGAGGAGCTCCTCGTTTTATAAAGAGCTCTTCACATGCGATCTTTGCGTGTATGTGCGTATCGTTTATATGCGCGTTGACTAATCACGTACGATATCGTGTGTATGTGTGTAGACGGTGAACCTGGACTCGCACAAGGTGCTCGTGGGCTCGGGCCCGCAGGCCGACCGCGTCGGCTTCAGCGAGTACGTGCAAAAGAACATGAAGCTCTACGAGCTGCGCAACGGCGTGGCGCTCAACGGGCCCGCGACCGCGAACTACGTGCGCGGCGAGCTCGCGCGCTTCCTGCGCAAGTCACCGTACCAGGTGAACCTGCTCATCGGCGCCGTGGACGAGGAGAAGACCCCGGAGGCGACTGCGGTCGTGCCGTCGCTGCACTGGATCGACTACATGGGCACGCTCGTCAAGGTGAACTTTGGCGCCCACGGCTACGGCGCCAACTTCTGCCTCTCGATCTTTGACCGCGAGTGGAGAGTACGTTGTCTAGTTGCCACTCTGTTGCTATTGGTTGATTCTGTTGGAATTGTTTTGAGACTTAATTTGTGCCGTTATGTGGGAGCAGCCTGACCTCACGATGGACCAGGCGCACGATATCCTGAAGAAGTGCCGCAGCGAGTTAGAGCAGCGATTCCTCATCCGCAACGGCAAGTGGCTCTACAAGGTAATTACCCCACATTTTGTTTTACTACTGCTCCTGCTTGCGTTGGAACATTGTGTCATGAATATGTTGGATCTTGTTTTTTTAACGCATAATGTCCATTGTTATTTATTATCTGTATCGTGCAGATCGTGGACGCAAATGGAGTGCGCGTGCTGGAGTTCTCGTAGGTTTACGTGGCGCATGTGAAAGGAATCTGAGCGCGTGCAAAAAGATGGACAGCGATGAAGAGCTCCACTGCAAACAGCACACCGGAGGCACGTGACAAGCACGGCAAACGACACTTTCATGCCGACAAACCCAAACAACGTCGAACGCAGGTGCACAAGAACGAATATTCGAGATAACCAACAACAACAAAACAAAGAACGGCATTTTAATTTGCACACAAGACCATGAGGCTGCGCCAAGAACATCTTCTGAGGTGACGAAACTGAAACCTGTGGCTCATAGTGGCGAATGAGCCACGTCCCCGTATCAAGAGCTCCTCATCAATCAACAGGATCTCAAAAGGCAAAACTTGTGAGAATATAAAAATGGGTTGTTCATATTGATAGGAGATCGTGTTACAAGTCGGGTCGGGAGCTCTTTTGCGTCGCCTTCCAGTGTCGCTCGTCCAGCCATTATACAAATCAATTGGCTCGGACGAGAAGACACTTGGAAAAAATGACGCAAAGCCACCACCACAACCTACGAGATATAGAAAAAAACTAGTATTCCTCGCCGAACTCCTCCTCCTCGCCCTCGCCCTCGGCGGTCTCGGCGCTCACCTCCTCGTAGTCCTTCTCGAGCGCCGCGAGGTCCTCACGCGCCTCCGAGAACTCGCCCTCCTCCATGCCTTCGCCCACGTACCAGTGCACGAACGCGCGCTTGGCGTACATGAGGTCGAACTTGTGATCGATGCGCGAAAAGACCTCGGCGATGGCGGACGTGTTGGAGATCATGCACACAGCACGCTGCACGCGGGCCAGGTCGCCACCGGGCACGACCGTGGGCGGCTGGTAGTTGATGCCGCACTTGAAGCCAGTGGGGCACCAGTCGACGAACTGGATCGTGCGCTTGGTCTTGATCGTCGCCACGGCCGCGTTCACGTCCTTTGGCACAACGTCGCCGCGGTACATGAGGCACGCCGCCATGTACTTGCCGTGGCGCGGGTCGCACTTGGCCATCATGGACGCCGGCTCAAAGGCCGAGTTGGTGATCTCGGCCACCGAGAGCTGCTCGTGGTACGCCTTCTCGGCCGAGATCACGGGCGCGTACGAGCTCAGCATGAAGTGGATGCGCGGGTATGGTACGAGGTTGGTCTGGAACTCGGTCACGTCGACGTTGAGCGCGCCGTCGAAGCGCAGCGAGGCCGTGAGCGACGAGATGACCTGTGCGATGAGCCGGTTGAGGTTCGTGTACGTCGGGCGCTCAATGTCGAGCGAGCGGCGGCAAATGTCGTAAATCGCTTCGTTGTCGAGCATCACCGCCACGTCCGTGTGCTCGAGCAGCGAGTGCGTCGAGAGCACCGAGTTGTACGGCTCGACGACCGCCGTGGAAACCTGCGGCGACGGATAGATCGTGAAGCCGAGCTTGCTCTTGCGACCGTAGTCGACCGAGAGGCGCTCGAGCAGCAGTGCGCCGAGGCCCGAGCCAGTGCCGCCGCCCACGGCGTTGAACACGAGGAAACCCTGGAGACCCGTGCAGTTATCAGCGAGCTTGCGGATGCGGTCGAGCACGAGGTCGACGATCTCCTTGCCAATCGTGTAGTGGCCACGCGCGTAGTTGTTCGCGGCGTCCTCCTTGCCCGAGATGATCTGCTCCGGGTGGTACAGCTGGCGGTACGTGCCCGTGCGCACTTCATCACACACGCTCGGCTCGAGGTCGACGAGCACAGCGCGTGGGACGTGCTTGCCGGCGCCGGTCTCGGAGAAGAACGTGTTGAATGCGTCGTCGCCGCCGCCGATGGTCTTGTCGCTCGGCATCTGGCCGTCGGGCTGGATGCCGTGCTCGAGGCAGTAGAGCTCCCAGCAGGCGTTACCCGTCTGGATGCCGCCCTGGCCCAGGTGCACGGAGATCACTTCACGCATGGTGGTAGAGGTTGAGGTAGTGGGACTGACTTGAGGAGGGAGAGGCGGACGGAACTCGAGGAAGCTGGGTGATGAAGCTTACTCTCGCTCGTGAAGACTCTCTCGGCTGGTGGCAGATTGCGGAATGAGCTCTTCGTGGGACTTTGTGCGAAGAGCTCTTCTCTTTGAGAGAATGATGGTATCCTGAAACCCCGCCCAAGTGAACGGTTTCGAGAGAAAAAACTCGAGTTTTTTGTAGTGAGCATACTGAAATCCATACAAAAAATCGCTGAAACTACTTCCAAGATGCATCTTCTGTGAAAGGTTGCGTGTGGGAAAGGGCCGAAAAGATACTTTATATATATTTATTTGACTTGGATTCACTATCGAGCGTCCGTTACTATTTTTTTCTTCTTCTTCACCAAAAACAACTTCAACAACGGCTTTTCAACTTCAAAAAAGAGCTTCTCGCTAAAGTGCGATTCTCGCCACCGCGAGGCGCGCATTCCTGAAATGGCTCCACCGAATGCAAGTCAACCAGACGATGCCCTGTGCGCGCACGCGCTATGATAATGAGCCACATAACGTCTGCAGGATGTATTCCTTAGCGTGTTTCACTGCTCACTGGGTTTATACTCGCGGAAGGTGAAGTTGAGGCGCCCCGCGCGCATGTGCAGCCAGGATGGCTGTGTCTTTGGGTACACGCGCGTGAGCGCGTGTACGAGCTTCCTGGCCGGGCCGCCAAACACGAGCACGTCGCCACTCTCAAGTCGCACGATCGGCACAGCCTCGTGGCCCACGGGGTAGTGGTCGATGAACGCGAACTCGGCCGCGCAGCCAATCGAGAACGAGATCACGGGCGAGCCCATCGCCATCGCCTCGTCGCTTTCGTCCTTGTCCACGTGCATGCCGTTGCGGCCGGCTTTCTTGTAGTAGTTCACGACGCAAATGTCCGGCTTCATCGCACTGCAGTCGCCCATTACACGAGGGTCCACGATGCGTGCAGCCTCCAGGCTTTTGACTGCGAGTTCGCTCCACAGTTCAGGCAGCGACGGCGCTTGTGCGTTGTCAAAGTTCGAACGCAGCTGCTCGTACTGCTCCGTGACGACATTCCAGTGCCTGCCGATGCACATTTGGTGCAGTCGGCACTTGGCGCCGCTCGCGTAGGTCGGTTTGTAGAATCCGCCGTGGCTCAATCCGCGTTTCTGTGCGTCGTTCACGAGCTGCTGCTGCTCTATGGGCGTCAGGAAATTCTTGAGCAGCACCATGCCGGGGAGGAATTCGCCCGTCTGTGTGAGAGTATGAACAGTAGATGCTGCTGGGTGATCACCATGGGCAGCAGAAGATGGTGTGACAGCATCCGTAGCTGCTAGTGAAGATGCACAAATTTGAGTTTGCGATTGGAATGCAAGCGAGTCTGGCGCAGCAATGGACGCGACTGGGAGAGAGCGGGCGCGGGATTCAGCTGCTATGAGCACCTGTGCGTCCACCTCCGCTGTGCTGAGGAAGAGGTCGAGCTCGTGCTCGTCCAGCGGGTGCTGTTGCTTCTTCTCGCGAATGCGCTCCGCCTTGGTCGCCATTTCCGCCAATTGCACGCACAAGTGAGCGGTACATTAAAACTATGGGGCTTCGCCAGATAACAATGGGATACGGTATCGGCGGTATATAGAACGACCACACAATACTGGATCGGTAGCATAAAGTACTATCGGTAAAATAGCAAACAAGTGAAAGGCTGCAATATTATATGAGACACAACGAAACACATGTATCCTTACAGGGGTTTTGAGGTTAATCAGCGGTGTACACCATGATAAACAACGCCATCTCAGCTTCATTTTGAGCCATTCAACACGAAAATTCACCAACAGGAAGAGAAGCA